>CM021743.1:3033329-3138151 GCA_011075105.1 Heteronetta atricapilla | reverse complement strand
AAAAAAAAAAAAAAAAAGCTCTCCTTTTTTTTTTTTAAAAAATGCTCTTTCAAACATAACACATTCAATTTTTTATATTTATTTTTTTAAAAGAAAATCACTAAATTTTTCTAACATGTTCTGCGGATTTTTTACATGACACTTATCTTAAAGGACAAATGAAAACAAAACTTTGCAAAGGTAAAGACCATGTACCTGATCTAATATGAAGCCAACCATGATTATTTTATTATTCTCTAATTTAGAAATTTAGAAACAGTTTACTGCTTTCAAACACTAAACATGTTGTGTGTTCCTTTTTTATCACTTGATTTTGTAAACTTTCTAATTAATTGCCAGCTATTCTAAGTTTTGACAGAGACTTCTGTAAAAAAGAAATATCTGTATACACAAGAGAAATTAGGGAACATATCAAGTACTTCCAAAATCCACCAATGTATTTGCTATGCATTTAATAATTAAGCCTTGAAAATATAAATTGTTAGCTCACACTGAAAATTTCACCTGCTGTATTTTTACTCTGGAATTTTTCATGTTTTCCCTTGCAGTTTCAAAGGCCTCACTACCGTGTTTTAACAGAGATTTAGCTAAGAAAGTAACCATACTGTCTACTAAATCCTATTTCATCTCTGCAAACAAAGCATTCTTAAAAGTCTGTGCTTTGAGCACTGTATGACACAATCACAAAAAACTCCTTTATATACCCAGCTGAGTAACTTTAACACTCCACGTGGTATTTGGCCAGAGGAAGTCCATATTAAGATATTTTGCAATAGCATTAGGTCTCCCTCCCAGTCTGCGTTTTCAGCAGTGGCAGGTTAGATCTTATGGTATAAGCTATCAGGCTTTTATTCCCACAGGGTGAATAACAGCACCAAGACATTTACAAGATGTTGTAGTCACAGAGAGTAATTAGGTGCTTAATTCTGCCATGGCCTTTCACGAGGTCTTAGGCACCTCAAATTTATGATCTTGAGTTTTTCCAAAATAATATATACTTATATACACACTCTTTACAATCATAGTGCTGTAATATGCAGAGATATATAGGCATGAACTTTCATTTGGACAATACCTAAAAATAAAAAACAGTGCCCTCAAAGTCTGAAATACTTAATAAAAATGGCCCGTTCTTATAAGCATCATTTTGACATTAACTGAGTCATTTTGGCTGCATAATCAAACCCCTGAAGGGATACAATAAAATATAAATTTAATCAAACACATTTTTAGAACAGGCTTCAAGCTAGTGCATATACAAGTTTGACCCAAATATCTAGTCATGAGTATAATAACAGACCTTTAATTATAATTTCTATTATAATTGTTCTATCGAAGAAAATGTAGCCAGTACACTTACCTGCAATTATGCACACACAGTCTGTGGAAAGAGTAGATAAACACTCTCCTGTGAACCGTCACTTGCTGAGCTAATTCACCCAACTGGTTTAATTTCTTTTGCCCTCAGTCTGTCGTTACAGTGATTACATCTAAATGAAAAGACAAGGAAACACCGAAATGGAAAAATCAGTAGACTTATTCTTTACATTTTAAATATGACTTTTATTCTTGAACAATCAGAAAGATAGTGTCACAGAACACACACTGTATGGAAAATTATGTAATTTGTACACTTTCTGATGATAACACATATCTAATTGTTAAAATATATGGCCTCTCTGAGACTCATTACAATGTGCATCTGGTGTCCTGTGATAGGTGCCCCGTACTGCACTTGTAATATATCGTGGCTTATACCATGAGGAACAGCTTTTCTTGGATATCTACTGCAACATTGCAGACTGTTCTTCAGAGCTACATACTCTTTCTGGCCACTCTTTTAAAAAGTTTTCTGAAACTACAATGTGAAAAAAACCACATTTATTTCAAGTACTCATTTGCTTTTTATAGATGTAACGTTATTATAATATACATCTTCTACATCTTCTAGTAACTTTTTTTTTTATTTAATGTAGCATCCACACTGCTGTGGATTATGCACTGCAAGCTGTGTTAGCAGCATCCAAAGAACAGCAGAAAGCTTAGTACAAAAAAAAAAAAAAAAAAAAAAAAAAAAAAAGCTAACAAACATCAAGTTATCCCTCCACAGAATACAGACGTGTGATTCAGCAAGCCCACATGCCCATTCACATGAGGCCCTACCTAAAGAGAAGAAGTCATGCTGGAGGCCACTCAGTCAATGTGGATTCTGAATAACAGGATTATGTTTGGACATACTGTACCATTTTTTTTTAAATATACACTGTAAACACACTAAAGGTAATCCAGAAAGAAAGTAAACATAATATTTCTATCAAGTGTCCCAGGACACACCCCACAATAGAATCCATAATTTAGATACTTCTCTGGAAAATATCAGCTCTCTGTCATGTTTTATAGTTGCTTCATATTGCCTCATTTGTCATTTAACAAGTTGCATAATCCAATTCAATGCAACATAACATAGTCAAATCTCTTCTTGTAAATTCCAAGCTGCTCGGTGTATTTTCTACCCAGATGCACTGTCAATCATTTTGGACATAAGTCCTATATGGAACACTACATAGAGCCTAGCCTAGTGTCATCGTCCTCCCCCCGCCATCCTGTTCTCCCCCCAAACCTATCTCAACCTTGGGAAATAAAAAGTTGTCTGCTGGGAAAATGGTAGTATTTAAAACATTGGGCTAGTAATAAGGTACCATAAAACAAATTCCAAGTAAACAAACAAAGAATATTTTTTAGAAATATAAATACTGCTACATAAAGCTTCCCAAGCAGAGAAAAAGCAAAATTATGAAAGTGATAAAGTGATTAAATGATAAAGGACATCCCTCTAATCCAACAGAGTACTACTGTCGGTATGATGCCCAGCAATACTGCTCAGTCACTGCTACACTTTGAGGTATCCTTTATCTTCAGTGGGATGACAAAAACAAAGCTAATTATTACCGCAGACCTTCGAGTCAGTAGTACTTTCCAGTAAACCCCAAACATACTTTTTACTCTATCAATTCTCTCAAGTGAAAAAAAAAAAAGTAACCTGTGTCACGCATCAGTAATTTCAAGAATGAATTCAATTATCAGATACTTAAGCATGAAATAAAGAAGATTAGAAAAATAGAAGCACAGTCAGCCATGTTATCCTCTAGTAGGCCAAAGCAGTGCTCAGCATAACTGTGCTTCCACCACGTGACTGTCTATGCAGTACGAATGACATTGCCACCCCTATCTTGCTGCAACTACATACTCAATTGCAATTGTTAGGCTTCTTTCCCTGAGGCTGCCGATCCATATATGATAAGTAGTCCTTAACCACAAACCAATGAATCCTCCTCCTCTCTCCCCCAGTGATTTTATCTCAGACAGATAATGTTAGAAAAAAAAATTAAAAAAATAATCAAATACCTTTTTTTAAAAAAGAGAGATGTTTGGCTCAGTTGCTGACAACTCTGTTTTGCAATTAGAAACCAGCTTGATCACACAGATGCCTAGCTAACACTCATTTATATCCTTTATAAAGGTATTTAGGAGGTCCATAGAGATTTGCACAAACCCATTTAAATATTTTGGGCACTGAGTTATTTGCTTTCTGTATTCATTCAAATATTCATATGTATATTATCATAATTACTTTGATGAAGGTGTGTCTGTTGTCATAGCAGTAGTCACAAGAAAGCATGCTTCTGTATTTAGATAGCAAACAATTTGCACCACAGCAACAATACCTTAAGGTATACTCCTATCAAACACTTTATCTTTAAAAACATTAATACCTTCAGCACATGGGAGGTGCAAATTGTGATTTTAACTACAGCATAAGTATTTGCCAAATATTTCATTACTTAAATTGAAATCTGGCCAACATGCTGAGGGTAGATTTCTTACTTCAGAAAAAAAAAATAAACAAAATGAACATCATGAGATTTTTAAAGATGTACATGATCAACATGTATTGTACATGTATTTCTACATCTCAACTTATGTCTAAATACTTAGTGTTATCAATCTTCATATTACTGCATTACTTCAGAAATTAGTCAAAATGAAGACCATAAGCTTCTGAGATCATCAAAACTCATGCAGTAAGAACAGCTTTATGGAACTAAACGATTCAATTTACATTAATGTTATGAAAATGTTCTCCGGTGGCTTTATTTATTTGTTCATTTTCACTCCATAACCATTACACTGACAAGTTAGAGCTGAAAACATAACTGTGATTGAAGTGTATTTAAGTTACAACATCTCAGACAAACATATTTTTTTCCCACAATAGTTCTTCTTAGTAGTACATCTGTCTACTTCTAATAGTGAAAAGGAAAGACATATCTGTTAAATAAAGACATAAACAGTAAGATATTGAGCTGGTAAAAAAAAAAAAAAAAAAAAAAAAAAAAAAAATCCTAACTGTCAATATTGGAAAAATGTTGAAAAATAAGCCTTGCAATAGACTTTGAGAAATCTTGTCACTGATCTTATTTGCTGTGCAAACCAGAGCGTTCAAACAGATCACTGATACCACATGAAGAGTCATAAAAAATACATGATAAAAATGTACACTTTCTTTTTTCTGCAGGTGCAGAAAAACAGAGTTTTGTTTAATATTATCCTGGACTCTTGCTGGCATTGATGCTCTACATAGTAAATACAGCAAGAAGGATAGCCTTATGAACCTGATGCTACATAGCGTGTCATTCTCCTCCTCATCTCATATACAGAACCTCAAGAAATTGAAAATACAAACAGATGAGAGGATGATAACTTGAGAATGATATCCACTTTACAGAGATGGTATGAGTCAAAAACACAGTGTCAATTTTGGGGACAACATAAAGCAGCAAAGCCATGATCCCCCACAAGGCAAAGCACACAGAAACACACAGAAGCTCATAGGAATACATTTCTCTACGTCTTCACCATTTCAGCAGAAAAATACCAGGTAACAACCCACTAAGAAATATAAGGCCTCCTTACTACAAAGCTGTATTTAAATAGTTAGATGCAACCAGTAACTGCAGAGGTGGAGAAAGCTCCACAATGTTAGCATTACTGAATGCTACAGACAAACATAAATTCAAATACTTGTGAGGAAGAGGATAGAGAAAAATTTCTGCTTGCATGTTTTGTGTGACACGCAGCATAGCACCCCTGGATACAAGAGAATATTAGAAATTCAGAGACTGCCAATGCCTGACAGTAACATTAGCATGGATGTACAAGAAAGAAGTTGACCCCATGCTAGATAATGAGGCTAATTTATGTCTCAGACTTAAAAGTTGTTGCTGCTGAAAGACTGGAAAATAACTGCATTCCTGAGATAAACCAGGCAGTTTGGTCATTTCTTTCATAAAATTTGTAAAACCCACATATTTCACATGCACACACAGAAAGAGGTGTTGTGGTTTTTGTTGCTGTTGTTGTTCCTGTCCTTTTGTTGTTGTCAAAAGGAAAGCCTAGCAGTTTATCTATGCAAAGAATGTAGAGCTGTAGCAACGCTTCGTCATCAGCTCCAACTAACCATGCCAACACAGAACACAGAACCCTCTAAATACCCAAGTCACAGATTCAAGACATAAATTCTTATCTACCTTAATTCCTTTAGCTACCAGAGTATAAATTTCACATCCATCCTCTTTTGAAACTTTCATAATACACTAAAAATACCTGAAAAATCACTGGGAGAGAAAGAGAGAAGCTGAGACCGTGTAAACATATCATTTCAGTCTCCAGAGCCTCCACTCGGGAAGCTTGAGGACTGTGGTCCATATTCAAGGCTAGGACAGTCAGTACAGTTTTTGAAAGGAGAGAGTACCCTTTTGTCTTCTCATAGATAGTCATAAGTGACTATATTTATGAGACAGTTCAGAGGCCTGGGTCCCAAAGCAAATCTGGTGCATCACTGCAATCTGAAATAAGGCAGATGTGGTTCACCAAGGAGAAGACTAGAAAAGAAGCTCCAGATCTTCTGAATGGGAAGCATAAGAGCTACTGCCAAGCTTTAGGCAGGTCTCCCAGCAGCATGGAGAATGTTCTGGGCCCAAAAATTAGGTATATAAAAGATGTGTACCATGTAGATGAGTTTTGAGTTTTGCAATGACTAACTTTTATTAAAGGTTCTTCAGTTTTCAGACAACTGTGGGAAATAGAAATTTAGCAAATGAGAGTACTTGATCTCCATTTGCTAGAAAGATTAAGTATCACAAATGCAGACTAGAGATGTACACTTCTAATGTTTCACGTGATTACCCTCTCCAACAGTTTATTGAGTGATAGAGTGCATTCACATACGCTGGACATTAAAAAAATAGAATCAAAATCATATTTTGATCAAAACACAGTTCTAGATGAAGAAGGTAAGTCTCATGGACGTGGTATGCAGGATGACAATTGCTGAAGGATCAACTTGTTCCTGCAGGGATTTTTATTTTATGAATTCAAATTTGGTCTATATGGGAGATGATTTGGAACACAGCAGACCTAATACAACAGTGCAGATGACTGAGTAATAAACTAATCATGGTACAAATTCAGCCCAAACATACTTGGCTAGTGAGCTTCAGTAGCATTCTGAACTGAAAAACTGCAAACAAGACAAACCAATAGGAAGGCAAGATCCTAAGAAATGGTTTGTTTTTCCCAACTCAGTTCAGTAACAAGAAGGTGATTCAATTTATTCAGCAGATGGCTCAGATGTAACAGCTTGGTAGAAACACAACAAGGCTAATTAGAGAATCAGGCTTGCCCTTTTTCTTCATTCCTTAATTCCCAGATCATTCCCTCCTCCCACCCATAGAGCGTATCCAACCTCTCTGTGGTTAGAAAATCATCTTAGACATCAGAAATGCTCTTTTGCAGCAACATGCAGTGCAGAACTCCTGCAGAATAAGAAGAGATTTCAGCTGACTGGGAAGCCAGTAAGTTGCGTTTCCCTTCCTGGCAGGCATGCTACTCTTGTCACCGACTCTCAGTGAAACAGCTTTTTTACTTTTTTTTTTTTTTTTTTTTTTTTTACTAGCACAACAGCTGTACAAGTTAAAAGCACCTGGAAGTACCCTATGAATGTTCATGTAGACTGATGACTGAGTGTGTATGAACTGTTACCTAAATTGAAAATATGCAATTATGTGAGAGAGATGTGTGGAATATATGGGCTTCAATCCTAGATTTTGACTGTCAGAAAACTAAGCACAAGGCCTCTGTGATCCCATGCTGCAAGTAGTGTTTCCAGAAGGAAAACCAGAACAGTAGCAAGCACAGAGTCCGTGGAGAGCTGAGGTAAGTCGTCCCTGGGGCAGGTGTTACACCCCTAGGAGTAGGTGACTTGTCAGCCCAGTAAGGCCAAGGAATACAGTACCCCCACATGTGGTATGGCTGTCCCTAACCGTACCAGTACCACTCTCTTTTCAAAAGGAGCTAGCTGACAGGTATTCAGACACACTCATTACTCTGGGATCAGACTGCTCTTCTCTGCCCAATATTCCCAGAATCATAGAATCATTAAGGTTGGAAAAGCCCTTCAAGATCATCTGGATCAACCATCACACTACCACCAATGTCACCCATTAAACCATGTCCCTAAGCATTACATCCAACCTGGCATTGCTTCATCCCATTTTGTATCATCAAGGCTTTTGTGCTTACAAACTACGAGATTTTTGTATCAGGATGGATAGGGTCACTGACATCACCACAGTTGGAAGTCTGTACCAGAGAACAGGAAAACTACTTTGCCCTGTGATGCAAGTCAAACCAATATTAGCAGCCAGGAGGAGAAAAAAAAAAAAAAAAAAAAAAAAGTATCTATGTAAGTATCTATGTGAATGAATAATTAGCTCTCCATATCACAGATACATAACCTTATTATATATGTTAGGAATTACTTCCTGTCTAAAACAGAAATACAGCAAATACAAACCCTAACACTACTCTATGTATATATTTATATATTGCTCACATACTTTAAAATAAGGTTAATTTTGTTTCTTGTCTAAAAGCATACAAAAGGGAAGTGAATCCTTCATGCAAATCCCTTACTTTCAAGATAATCTAAATGTGTGTGGCTTGTAAAGACTTCCAGCAGCACGATCTTACCATAACATAAATGGAGACACAAATAAATCAGGGTCGTTGCCACTGTCATTGTGTGGGCCTTTTTTTTTTCCCTCAACAGAAACTATTGTAGTGTTACTGTATAGTGTTACTAGACCTCATTTTCTTTCATTTTATACTTTTGTTGGCAGAAGTGTTGGTGAGACATTGTGGCTATTAATTAGAGCAGGTTCATGAAAAACAGGAGGGAATTTGAGACAAATAAATTTGAGAAAAACGTGGAGTTTATATTTTAATTAAAGCAACAATCTATTCCAGAGACACAAGTTTGTCGTTAGTTACCTAGGTGTGAACTTCGAGTAATTGCACTGGCATGATTCAAGTGACTCTACATTTATACCCAAGGAACTGAGAGTAAAATTCATAATTCGTCCTCTTTTCTATCGTGGTATGTCAGAGAAAGAAACAGGAGTTAAGTCTCAATGGTCAAGAATCTAGCAGAATTAAGGAAGTTTTTCCGTGAAGCACTATGTGAACACAAAAGTCATTTAAAGAGTTGAAGAAAAAATATTAGACCTAACATTAAGGGACCTAAGGTTATTTGTGGAAAGCTTCTAAATCTATTTCTGGGAATGGAAGATAGACAGAGACCCAGAGCTGAGATGTCTCTTAAGTAATAACAGAATTCAAAAGACCAATAACAACCCAAAGCCTACATATCATCACAGGAATAAAAGCCTTCCCAAACTGTGAAGGAAAAATATGATTTTGATAGCCCTTCTGGATTTCTGAAGTGCAGACCCAAACCTGCATCAGCTATACATTAAGAGAGCATCTGTAAAACTGGAGAAAGGTACTGGCAATCAGAATACCCAGATTCTGACACCATTGCAATACAAGACATGAATTTAATGGGGACACTGAAATGATCACATTTATTGAGTTTTTAGAAAGCAGGGTTAAAAAATGAATTTATTACCAAGCGTGAGATTGAACTCCAAGTAGTACTAACAACTGAGTTTTGTTTTTGTTTTTCCACTTTTTTTTTCCCTTTCATTCTCAGTAAAGTAAATGGAGTTAGAGGTCAAAATTTTCCCAGTATCACAAACAAGTACCTTGTAGGTACAACAGCCAGCTATATATCACCTATACTGACAAATACTTTTCTATAGGAGAAATTAATAAGATACAGAAGGTGGCAGAGCAACGACAAACTTCAGGTTTCTCTGTGCAGCACTCCCTCACAGGCACTTGGTACAATAGCTGAATGCAGCCATGATAATAAAGAATAGCACATACATTGTTTTAAATCATTCTGATCCTTTGGAAGCTGAGGATCATTAGATTAATAAAAAGGGGTCTTCTGTTTTCTCAGTCATGCTATTCTTAATTTTCTAAGATTGAACCCTAAGAGAGATATTTTTCTCTCTTTTTGTCTCTTGAAAATATTAAAGTGGTTGAAAATATCCTAGCTGGCTTAAACACAGCCAAGGCTCTGCAGAAATTTAAGGGTGACAGACAAACAAAAGCTATTGTAACTGGCCCAAGGAAATAATCAAGTCAATATCTCAAGGCATATAATAATAAGAAAAAGTAGTGTTGATACTACTAGTGTTCCACTAAATTTTCTGCAAAACTTCAACCATTATATTTAGCAAGTGTATTGTTATTCCTTGTCAACGCTTAAGGTGCAGTCATACTAAGCCATATACAGTTTTATATAATCTCAAAACATATATGCAATAATATGTGACCCAGAGATCAATCAACTTTAGCTTACCTTACACCAAGTGTTAAACCTTCCATCAGTGAATGTATTAGCACACTGTTTGTAGACAAGCAAACTGTAAAAACCGCCATGCAAATGGAGTGTTGTTCCATATTCTTGTAAATATTCTTTTAGAGAAAGGGCAACCAATACAATACAGAAATGTGAAGCTAAGGGGTTTTAATCATACCATCTGGGATGTGGAACTAACTAGCAAAAGGGTGTTCCTATTAGAGTCTCTAATAGTTACTGTGATTTTAATTGGCTGAAATAAACTTTGCTGCCCTCAGACCAGTGATAAAACTGTAGGGCTTTTTTCCCTTGAGAAAGTAGAAGTGAAATGACAAACCTTGCCCTTTGAATAAAAACAAACTAAAACAGTACTGTTAATTTTCATCAAAGTTGAGTTAAAATTAAGTACGCTTAAAAGTAAATTCTACTGGATACTACAGATTTCTGGTGTTACACAATTTCTTAATTATGCATCTAACAAGAAAATCCATGGAGAAAGGATAGTCTTATAACTACTCCATCTTCTGGCCCTTCTGACAGTAATCTCAAGTATGTGATAATTATTATTTGAAGAGCAGATACCTTCAGCATTTATTGGGAATATGTCTATGTTAAAAATAACCTTAGAATCTTACAGCATTACGTTTTACACAAGATCTTTTTTCCCAATCACATTATATTGTAACTTGGATTTATGATGTCAAAAATAAATTGATAAATAAATAATAAAAATATATATTTATATCTTAACTTGTGGAGTGTGAAAATCTGTGCTTAATTCATTTCACACTTTCACTGTTGATCATTTGGTATCATGAATACGACCATTTCTAAGTGCCTTGCTGCTTAACAAAAATTATTTTTTCAAGTCTTATGGTGAAGTACATGAAAACGATCTTGCCTTCACTTTCAGGTATTCTGCAATGCAATTCACCTCAGTTGTGCTGCCATCTTCATTTACAGCAGCAAATTTCTTAGTATACACCCAAGGCCAAACCAATATATACAACTCAAAACCTAAAATGTGCAGAGGCAGAGGTAGAACAGAGGTGCCTAACTAGTTTACCTTAAAAATCTTTACTCAAGTGTTTATATGCACCTGAATCAATATCCTAGTCTTCATTATTAAAAAAATAAAAAATAAAAAATCCCTGATGCTCATCTTTCTTCTCTACTTAGAATATATTCACAAAGTAGCTGTGCTTCTGTCTCTCTTTAAGTCTGGAAAAACAGGTGTGCCCACTGCTTAGCAGGATGTGCTATTAGACACAAAAACATAAATGACAAAACAAAACAAAAAATAGCAAACAAGAAACTATACCTTGGATGGTTTTTATTTCAAAAAATAGCTGGAGATGGTGGTAGGAGTCATCCTTAAAGTCAGCAAGCCAGGTGCAGCATTTGGCCACCAAAGTGCCAGCCTCCAGCTCAGTAGCATCCTTGTCAAAGTACTTAGATCCCTCGTACCTCCCTAAGAGCACTGCACACCCTAGGAATGAGCTCTTCAGAGGGCAATGCCCTTCCCCAAGAGGAAGGGCATTCTACCTTCCTCTTGGAAATGATCACCAGTTCAATCAAAAATTCCTGACTGTTCAGAAGAACATGAACCCATGAAATTTAGATATAAGAACAACTGATGTATTTCCAACTATAAAGTTAGGCTTCTCAAGATTGAAACCCATCTCTTCCCCATTTGAAATGGACAGTGTCCGAAGAAAGTACATCTTTGAGATAGCATTAGCATTTCCAATTAGATATCCCAAGAAGCTCTCCTCTCAGCAGGACTGCTGCTGTGTATTCTATCCAGGGATGAATAAGTCTCCCTAGAGATTTCTACAGTGCCTTAGGTTGTTACATGCAGCAAGTTCTTCCAGTTTTCCAGCCTTTAGTTATCCTACCTGTCTAAAGGGAAAAATAAACCAAATATTGCAATTCCCACAGATGTGGCAGAAATTAAGTGGTATTCTTGCTCCTGTATCTAAAAAGCAACTGCTCACACTAACTTGTATATTTAACTCTGGCCTGGTTTTCTCTTTCTTAAGGAAGATGATATTAAAATACAATACTGATATGAAGGATTTGAGTTAACACTGAAAGAAAATTTGAGCTGAGTGACTGATGTGTTGAGAGCGAAAGCTTTTGCTGCAGGAGACTGTAGCCATAACGTCTCCCACAGGCTGAACCCTCCCGAAGGACTTCAGGGCTGCCTGCTATTTTATTTGATGTCTTGACCTCCCAATACTTAACTGTATTTTTAAAGATGCATAAAGACAAGAAAAAAAGTTATTTAAAAAAAGCAAATAAATAACTTCAGTAATGTCAGCTTGCTGCTGATTACGCTTGCCATATTTTAAGGTATAAAATAGACAAACTGTGCTCCAGCAATTAATCAAATGGAAAAGATTTCTTCCTCTGTTGAAACATAGGTTTTATCAAGAAATAAAAGTATATAAAAGTATTTTGTATTTTAAATAATTTAAACTCTTAACTTTGACCTGTGACTGAATGTCTCATATTGCAAAAAGTTTTCATTTCGTATCTGTATTCTGAATTTACAAAATAACAGCTGTTTTAAATTTCAAGTTTTGTCAGATTTAGCAACAATAGTGCCCCCAGCTTATGTTTATCTCTGGTGTCTAATGGACTTGACACACGCATTTTGGCTCCATGATTTCATACAAAAAAACATCAACAAATGAGTCCAGACCTAGCAGAAAGACCTTGTAGCCCAAGAGACACCATTTCTCTGACTGCTAGTGAAAGGCCACAGGCTTTGTATTGCCCTAACAGTGCAGGATCCCAGTACTTTGTCTGGGTTTGTTTGAGCCTCAGACATTTTTTCCTTGTACAGTAGAAGTATCAATTGTCTAGGAGTCTGGTAATTGTTCCCTGAATTAGTTTTAGTTAGCATTAGCTTATAGTGATGACAAGTGGCTAATTTAGAGTGGAGTGAAAGAGCTATATCATTCTAGTAAAAGTGTTTTGTGGAAGAATATGTAGACATATGGACAGAGGCCCCAGGACATAAGCACAAATCACATCGATCAGTTCAGGAGTACCACCTCGCATTATTCCGGTAAAAGAAGTATTAGTAAAAAACCATGGGGAACAGAAAGACTGACCAGTGAAACCAATGGAAAGAAGTACATAAGCAGGTTATGTGTTATAAAAACAAACCCAAATTCACCCTAAAAGTGAGAAGGAGGAGGAAACTGGTAACATCAAAGGTCTCCCAAAAGAAAGGAGAAAGAAACCTTCATCACTAGCATCACAACTCTTCAGACCAAGGTTTTAGGATCTTGACAGCTTTTTGTAACTCCTTCCTCCCCACAACGGCAACTGTCAGCCCTAATACCCAGGGCAACATTAGAAGCACGAGAAATGAACCAAAGGAAATCAGTAGGTAACAGAATGGTTTTCTGTATAACCACTTCAACTGTATTTCTGTAGTAACCACTTCAACTATGACATAGTCTGTGCTTATACAGACTATGAACATAGATTACTGTAAACACGCTAATAATTTGGACTGTTAGACTGTTAAATTCTTGGCTTCACACATAAGGTGTGTGTCCCTTTCTGCTCATAACAAGATACCGAGTGGGTGATGCATCCATTACAGTGCTGAGCCTGACAGCTCGGAAGAAATGTTTATCCAGTCTCTTTGTGTGGTATTTAATTCTGAACATTTATCTGATGGCATTTCAGATACTATGTTAACCAGAAATGATGGCTAATTGTCAAAGGCATCTTTTACTGAAGTCACTGAAGATAGTCCCATACGTACTAGACAGTAAGGTTTGGATTACAAATACCCAGTGTGGGGTTTTTGGACACTATTTGATTATTAATTAGAGAATACATCATTTTTGAGCTAAAACACATAACAAGTTGCACTTGTTTTTAACAGTGATGGTCACTGAATGCCTTAGGTAAAAATTCTGTCACTCTCGATACAAACAGCAATGCCTACAGGTATATCTAACAGTGCTTTCCACTACAGACAGCTTTGTGTTAGCTTGTAATAACAACCTGGTTTTGATCATGCAATGAATGTTTCTATAATGTTTAACTACTTTTCTAGAATCAGGTATCCAAATGCTCAGTAGCAATCACAGGAAGTGAGGGGCACATAACTGGCTATGCTGAGCTGAAGCATACTCAAGACCTATACACAATATTCTTCATTTACACCTTGGATAACATACAGTCATGCAGAATCAGGTGTTTAATACATTTTAGGATATCAGCTACAGCACAGGATCTTTTTCATCAGATGGATGTCAGGAAAGAAAAAAAGGAGGGAAACAGGAAGGACTATGAAAACTGAAAGAAAAAAAAAAAAAACAATCAAAACCAAAATGTAAATGGCAAATATAAGAATAATTGTTTGTACAGATTAAAAAATACTATACAGATTGTCTTTAACAGTGATAACAGTAAAGACTGACAATGAGCAAGACCAATGAGACCACTTCAGAAATAAACAAAATGACAACTATTTAAAAGCCTTGACATTTACATGGGGCAAATAAAACATGCAGGAAAAAAAAAAAAAAAAAAAAAAAAAAAAAAAAAGTCACCCTTCTTTGCTATTTACTACAAATAACATCAAAAACAAACAAACAAAAAATCATCCAACTTATATTATCATCCTATTTTAAACTACAGCTTTCAGAAAATAGCTCTCCAGACAGAAAAAGTTAAGCTTAAGTTTTCCTTATCCTCCTCATGGAATTTTCTTTTTCCTCCCTACAGTTTTAATTCACCTGTTCTCATCTGGACCAGTACAGCTCTTGTACTTTGCTGCACAATCAGTGGTGCCATATGGAAGCATTAGGACTAGACCTGGCTGATTAATACCTGCGTAGAAAAGCTAAATTTCTGTGATAGACCACATAAATATTTCTACTTTCAGATGTCAGCTCTCCAGCCTGTAGCTTTGGTACACTTTTTCTTAAGTGTTTGCTTCCTTTTCCTCTCTCTTGAAGTACTCAAATGATACTCAACTAAGTGATACATAAATAATAAAATGGCAAACTTAATTAGATGCTATCAGGGTTTGTAAATTGTGGAATAATAGGAAAGAGAACTAGGAGTTGTGGGGGGTAGTAACCATGGCTTCACCAGGTGCACGCTAATTATCAGGACCTACAGCATCATAGGAAACATGCGTATTTCTTTGTGGTGTTTCAAAAATCTGTAAACCCCCTCACATTCATATTATCATGTCAATAATTAAATCAGGAATACTCATTGGAAGATTTTATTTAAAGCAAACAAACAGCACAACCTTTGTCAGAGAAATAAAAAAAAATTAAAAAGGCAATCATTCCTGATTCACTCTTCCCACTCCTGGGGTTTTCACTAAGTATTACATGAAGGTATACACACTATTGCCTAACGAGACTTGTATGAAAAATATTTTAACTTATTGGTGAAAGAAGGAAACTCTTGGTACTTTTTCAATGTGTTCATAAACAAAGTTCTTGACAATATTTATGCTGAAGGACAGTTCAGCAGATCTATAAAACATGCAGAGAAAATAACATGCAGTAAAATAACTTCTACTTAATCTTATGCATACCTTAAGTTTGTCTCCATCTGGTAAAGTACTTAAATATATTTAAATCATATTGAAGTTACAGTGTGGCTGAATATATGCTTACACACTTGCTGAATCATTCTGTAAATCCTTAGGAACTGATACCAATTGGACAGATCTGAGACTCAGTTATAGCTTCAGAAAAATATATGGGGCTTCCTCTGAACAGAACACCCCTGTCACATACTCCGTTACGCTGAAGTTAAGAAATGCTAATATGAACTAAACTCTAAAAGAATTACCTTACAAATTTTGCTCCTTTCACGTTTGTAAACAAAATCCAGCTTTTTTTCATTTAAGCAAGAACCACAGTAATATGTGCATGTAATATGGTAGCTTCCCCAAATCTGTTTTAAATTAAATATTGACTTAACTAGCACTGTGTCATTTATTATTTACTGTACTCAATCTGTGGGATTTATTAAAAAATTTATAAGAACAGCTACTGGTAAAATCCCTACAGGTGAGTTCCCTAGCCAAGCCAATTATGAAATCAGCAAACCTATGGTTACTACAATAAAATGACAGTATTCGATTTTAGCAGTTGGTGATATTTTAAAAGGACGCTTTGAGACACTTGCCTGGAATGAACAAGCTGCAGAGTTCCATTAAAAAAATAATAATTTGCTTTTATTCTGTTATTTGCCAGACCTTTCTGTTCCCCCCTGCCCTTTTCTAAAAGCTGATTTCTCATTTTATTAGAAAGATTATTTTTAGTGCATTTTAATAATCTTCCTTCTACCTCTTACACTCTCTATTTTAAAACAACCACTATATCTGAGAAGCATTAGTCAGACTGCTATTGACCAACCTGAAATAACTGTGAAAATGCTTTTAAGTGCAAAGACACCTTTTAGAAGGAATAAAAGATTTTTTTCTACCTATTCCATTGTTGTATGAAAAATGATTTTCAGTCTAACGGTTGCAATGTGCATACTCACTCCAAGAATGGGTTTATGTACAATTCATTACGTATGAAACTTTATGGATATGGAGGTTTGCCTAAGTTTTAAGACAGGTTTTGTACAGGCTTAGATGTTTGTGTATAGAAGTTCTGATTTATTACATGCGTTATATTTCACATACACAGTGTCCTCGATCCAAATTCCCCATAAACCCCTACGTAACATACATTAAATGAATGATCATAAGTATTCTCAGCATTGTGAATACAAATATATATATATATATACATATATATATATATTTTGCCCTGTCACAAGGGAGTAAGAGGTACAGCATGATTCCAGCAAGAACAACTTTTAGTTGTTGTAGATAGCAGATCCTAAAAAAAAAAAATAAAAATAAAAAATAAAACAGTGGGAAAGTGAAGCTGTATTGCATAGCACACTTCTTGTCAGGCCTCATTTCTTTGATGTTGTGCAAGCCTGTGGGTGCCCTCAAATGGGGATGCACTTCACACCGGAACAGGCCCCTTCCTGTCTGAATATAAAGAACACAACACAACTCACAGCTGCAGAGGTTAATCGGTCACATCTTTGCTTTCAAAGAGCACAGCTAGTTTTGAAAAAGAAAATCAAAGTTCAGGAGTCTTAACTACAGAAATGCTCTGAGCAGAGAGAGCGTCTAACACCTCTCACCCAAACAAACATGATGTTTGTAATTTACACATGAACGCACTGAAATATCTTAGGGGAAAACCACCTTAATTCACTTCATTATTAGAGCACTACTCAAATGTCAGCCTCTGGCTCTACTACTGATAATTTCTGATGGGAAGAAAGGGATTTTCAGTCCCAAACAGGTTCTTGTTAGAGCAAAAATCCATAGCGAAATCACCAGTCAAGATGTCATAGCATTTTATTAGAAGAAAGCATATGCCAAAGAGCATGGGGATGGGGGGAACAGGGATGACACAAAGACTGGGAGAAATGAGGAGAGTTTTGTTGTTGTTAAAAAAAAAAAAAAAAAGTCCATCATCAAATGAAAAGGTCCTCCTCCTCAGCTGCTGCTCCACTCTTGCAAAAAGCCTGATCTGAAGAACTCTGTTTGCTTGAGCATAAAATCTTTGCTCAAGCTTTGCAGAGATCTAGATGAAAGCAAAGAGCATGAGAAGCTAAGATTATGATTTTTCATTATGTTTGGATACACTATTAATAAAGATCTCTCCACAGTAAATCCTCAGCAACATCATATCTATCAATTCCAGCTCTCAGACATTAATGCTATCAACAATAAGACAGTGCACATAATCTTACACCTGCATATAAAGATCTTATGGACTTTTATTTGATAATGAGTTACAGAGGTGGCACAGAACTGTAAAAATACTTCTCCAGGAGCCAGGATAAAAATGAACGTATTGAGAATCATAACTGGGGGGGCTTTCAGAGAGTGTGGGGGAGGAAAGGCAACAGAGCTTCAAATGCAAGTGCAAATTGTGGTTAAATATTAAATTTGAGTCTGGAAATAAAATAGTCATCAGCAAAAATATGAATTCTAATACCTGCTCAGTTAATTGAAGAGTACTCTCCTGGAAAGAGTCCAGCGGAGGGCCACAAAGATGATACAGGGCCTGGAGCATCTTCCCTATGAGAAAAGGCTGGGAGACCTGGGTCTGTTCAGCCTGGAGAAAAGAAGACTGAGAGGGGATCTCATCAATGTGTATAAATACCTGAGGTGTGGGAGACAGAGGGATTTGGCCAACTTCTTTTCAGTGGTTTGTGGGGACAGGACAAGGGGCAATGGCCGCAAGATGGAGCACAGGAAGTTCCGCACCAACATGCGAAAAAACTTCTTCATGGTGAGGGTGACGGAGCACTGGGACAGGCTGCCCAGGGAGGTTGTGGAGTCTCCTTCTCTGGCGATATTCAAGATCCATCTGGACGCCTACCTGGGCAGCCTGCTCGAATGGAACTTACTTTGGCAGGGGGGTTGGACCTGATGATCTTTCGAGGTCCCTTCCAACCCCTACAACCCTATGATTCTGTGATATATGAAATGCAATTATATTTATGATGCTAAAATCTTACAACAGAGAGATGAGGACTAGAGCTAGGCTATTCACACAAAATCTACCTTTTTGGTTTTTAGCTTGAGAGAAGAGAGGAAAACTCAAAACAATCCTTGCAAAATCTGAATATTTGGTTTCAACTGTTGCACTTTTATTTTAAAATATTTACAGGAGTTATTTAGAAACAATAGAGGGATTTTATAAGATTAATTCAATACATGTAAAGTGTGAAAAATATATTTAAAGTAACACTGAAGTGTAATCAAGGGGTGGGCACAAGCTCAAATCTTGTTAACAGAAATGGCGCAAATGCAGAAGCATTTTAGATGCAATACACTACAGACAAACAAAGCTAAATTCTTTTCATGGTTTCTTTCTTTGTGCTTGCTTCTACACCAAACGAGCACTCTTTCGTATGGATATTTTCTCCTAAACAAATCAGATGCCAGAGGCAGCTAACCAACATCTTTGTGTCCCTTAGCAAAGATGTGCAGGCCTGGGAAGTTACCTGCTGTTCTGTTGCTGGCCTGTTGTCTTCTTTATCCTAGCCTGCTTGTAATCCTGTTTTTGGGAAGCTTCCAAATGAAAAATAAGGAAGTTTCATAACAATTATTAAGGTATGAATCAATTGTTTTGGAAATAAAAAATAATTGGCTTCTATAATCACTGTGAAAGAATCATGAGCTTTTAAGTTCTCTAATATACAAACAAACAGCAGATGCATCATATTATGAAAAGAACAGCCTATGCATGCATTTTAAAATACACACAGGAGAGACAGTAGTGTATTGGGTTAAAAGTTGTGGGGCTCAAATTTTAATTTTTAAAGGTTGTGTAAAGTCCTGAAACCTTTTAAAATATACCTTCTTAAAGTTAAAATAAAGAACTAGTCACAGACAGGAAAAGAAAACACAACTATTTACTTGTCGATAAGTTGCTAAAATATGTTTATTTGGAAGCTGTCCCATGTGTTTGCTAGCGATAAACAGTTTGAGAAAAGATCCCTGTGGATTCCTTACATCACTCAGAATTAGCAGTTAAAGTTCCCCCAGAGCTCAGACCCCAAGCAGAGGGCTAGGTAAGGCTGCACGCAGGGTGACTAGGTGAGGCTTGGTTCCTGCTGTGACTACATGGGTGACAATGTTCCTCTAAACCCCATCATCTGGCTTCAGCTACACCAAACACTATTTAGTGTTTTTTCCTCCCTTTTAGCTCACAGCTTGAAACCAGGTTTTGCAGAAAGGGTCTTGCAAACACTACTAAGTGACAAAGATGATTGTGCTCTCCATTTGCAGTTCAAGTACTCATCTAGGGTGAGGCAGAGAAGGGTGGGTTTAGTTTCTTTTCTGTCAGAGGATTTAACAATCTCAAATTCTTCCTATCAGAGTTTCCCCAGTCACAACGCTATAGAATTTGAATATATATATATATATACTTCCAAGTTTGCCAAAGAGAATACCTTTGAGAATACCAAAGAGAAAGTTTATTTTACTATGATACTATTATGCTCAGAATGGCACTGCTTGTTTTTTTTTTCAAAAAAAAAAAAAGCTTTAAACATTCCTTTGAAGTAAGAATTTCAGTTTAAAAGACAAACAAAACCCTCGCCTAATAATGCCAAGAACAATGCCAAGTGTTGTTACTACCACCTTTTTTATTTTCTCCCCAGCCTTTCTGCTTTGTACGTGCCTATGCAACTATCCAAGCATATCATCCAAATGCTGCGTGAGCAAAGAGACAGCCAATGGAGCATCCAGTACTGCTGCACTGCAAGCGATAACTGCATCGAGTGGGACTGAGGACAATTCTGAAAGCACATTTCTGATACTACGTGTTTTGTGGTCTTTATTCCTCCAGCTGAAGTTTCTTGGGAATTTCCATTTGTAAATGTTTGTTCTAAGGACAATCATCTACTGTTTAAAGTATCGCAGCCTTGTATGCCATATACACCTATGTAACGGCTATGATGGCACTAGAAATGATCACACGCTCTTTTAGGAAATACTGTAATCACCAAAAAGCTGAAGGTCCCCCGAGTTTTGCTAGACTAAAGAGAGGTTCTGTTATGAACACTGCCATTTTAGTTTGCATTTCAGAAGTGCAAGGATACTCATTTTCCAGAACTTTTGTTGAAAATAATATAGGAGTGTTAAAAAGAAAAATACACATAAGGATAGAGCTGATATGCAAAGAACGTTTGAAATCAATTCTGACCCACTGAATTGAGATTCATTTAAAATGTTAAGAAACATCTATTTATGTAGACTATTATTAGATATTTAGATTGCAGAAGTGTATTCCACAGCATTTTTCTTTCCCAGATGAGACATCCTACTCTGAAAGCAGGCATCATGCAGACCAGAACTGAGGTTAACGTTTTCAAAACCAACAAGATAAAGCAAACAGTACCTTCATGTTGCTTTCAGATTTCTTTCTTTGTTAAAGAATCCCCTATGTTAATGACATCATGGCATTAAGAAAAATCCTCACTATGTCATTAGAACACAGTTATAATACTTGCTTTAAGAAAGAAAAAAAAAAAAAATCAAAACTTTGATAAGTGTTCCTTAGATTAACCACACCTCCACGAGCTGGTTGACAACAAGAGTTGCTCAGGAAGACAGGGAAGCAATAGCTATGGAAAGGATATGAAGAAACTTCAATTCTACACTACTCTGTAGTTAAAGATAGGACGGGGTTTGTTTGTTTGCTTTTTTGAACTAGAGAATGTTATGGAATTTGAATGACAACCTATTTCAAATGATACCTCCATGCAAGTATCATTTGATCATGAGATTAGTAACAACCCCAGCATTGCTGCATGCGTAAGTGCATTTATCCAAAGTGGGCCGAGTGACACTGGGATCAGTCACATGGGATCACAGAGGTGCTGAACTCGTAACAGAACATCAGACTGTTGCTGGTCACATACAGCAGCGGATGGACGTGTAACTCATAGCACCTATTTTTAAACACTGACTGATAAACTAAAGCTCAGTTACAGCTTTAGCAGAGTGTGCCACTGCAATCTGGAGAGCCTGATGTCAGAAACCAGGGGTGCAGGAAATCTGAGAGTCTGTCTCTGTGGCCCAGACAACAAATGGTAAATAAATGTTGGCAACATGAGGAATAATTGTTAGCTGAGTATTTTAAAGGTTTGTACAATTTTCTCTCTTGAATTTTGCAATTTCTATTTTTTTCTTCCAGAATACAAGTACCTTTCTTTTCCAGATGACACACTGCAGGACATTTTCAGAAGTGGTATTCTTCTGAAAATAAAAATAATTTATACCTTGAAGATTTATAATTACCTAACGAAAGCCATCTTTCAACACCAGTTTAATCAAAAGTTAAACTATAAATTTGTTTCATACTGCAAAAACATCAAATGCCTCTTAGAACAGTTTCAAACTGTATCACATTTTGAATACTGAAGCCAGCTTGATTTCATATTTTTCAGTTTGTCAAACTGAAACAAAAAACATTCTTCTCTCCAAATTATGTATTTCCAACTGAAATATTATGCTACGTTTTCAGACATTTAACCTCTCAATTTTTAACATTATTATTTTAATCGTTGAATATAGAAATACCTTTTCAAAATGAGACCTCAAGATGCTTCATCTTTGAAATATGAGAGTAAAATGCCTTGAGATTTTCTGAAGAAAATAGTTTCAGATAATGACAAAGCAAATCCCACAAAAGTCTGAATGTTTTCTTGTATAGATTCAATTATTTTGAGCTATTATTAATAGCTCCCAGAGTAACTCAACAGTTTTTTCATTAGCAGGCTAAGTAAATTACAAGCTGTGTGTCATCTGTTACTACTTGAACTTACTCCGGAGCAGCATGACCGGTTTACCTTCCGCATGATGTAGAGTACGAGGCAGAGAGTGAAGTATGGGGGCAGGACCAAAGACCCCAGTTTTCCTGTCAATTTTGCAATGTGCATAACTCATCTCCCTATCAAATAGCAGAGCTAGAAGCTTACCAGCTTAGAGCAGTATCCTGATTATTTCCCTCAAATTTAGAGGCTCTCAAAGTTACAGTTGTTGGTACTAGAGAGAATAAGTGGAAACAAAAATAAGAATATTTTCCAAAGCAGTAGGAATAGGGTCATGAAAAAGTGACATTTCATTGTAAAATTAAAATATTACAAGGAAAAGTGAAAGAGAGAAACAAAGACGGAAGAAAAAAATAATAATAAAAAGACTCGCAGTTTATTTATATCCTGTTGTGGTCATTAAACTTCCTAAACCTTCATATGTTTGAATAACTGGCAAGATAGAAGAAAAAAAAAAAAAAAAGGTATTTACATTGAAAAAAATGCAGGCATGATTCTCACACCTGAAGAAGATTTAGATCATGATTCCTTCCCACCCACAAGGTAAGTAGCCTCCAGTTAAACACATGGGTTACCCTATGCACAAAATTTCAGCAGAAATTGTTATTCCCTGAGCAATCTTCAACAACACAAAGAATTCTCTAAAACCAAAAGTCTTTCTGTCACTGTTGTCAAAAGAGAGTCAAGAAAACAGTTTTCTTCCCCAGGACTGTCAGCTTCTTGGACTTACCACAAGTATAAAGCAGTAACTTTTCAAATAATTGTAAATTCAAGGCAGTTTCACTACGTCCTCTCATGCTGGTATTAGGAACTTGTGTGGAAAGAAGGAGAAGTCCAGTGTTTCACATGCCATGGGTTACTGTACATCCAACATGCATCTCTAAGAACAGAACAGCTCTTCTCTCATTTGGTAGCATCTTTCTTGTGGAATATCTTCACTGATTTCAGTACAAATACTACTGAAGGATGAACTTAGATTAATTACAATGGTATTTGGGATATAGCTGCAGCACTACATAATATTAAGTCTTTAATATTAATTAAAGAAAATATATATTATTGACAGCACTACCTATATGATTATATCTTGGCACTAGAGGCCTTGCTTTTGCTGCATATTTTTTACATCAGTACTTCCCAGCAAGACTTGGAGCCCTCTCAGAAGATGTTTCCCACTGTAACAATGCTTTTTCTTAAACACCATCACTTAAATAAAGGCACATCTACCTCCTTTTGACAGCGCATCTTGGAAGGAGTGAAGCAGGTAACATATTTACCTGGCCTCTGCGATAGCAAGCGTTAAGGGAATATGATAGCCATATATTCATAAGAAATACAAGGAGAATAAAAGAGAAGGTATCACGCTGCTGAATGTTGAAAATTCAGTAGATATCTAAACTATCTACTATTACCTTTAGAGTTTTGATTTGTTTGTTGTTTTCCAAGAGGTGTCAGCTACATTAAACACCAAAATTTGCATATTCAATTCAAATTAGTTCTTCTGATGTTTCATTATTTTAAGTTCAATTTGGCATTTCCTTGACCAGTTGCCAAGTCTGGGCAAAACCCTTCTAAACTCCATAGAATACTACACAGCTTGTGCTCTTAGATTGCCTTGCACCACATCAACTAAAACACTGACGGGGTATTTTGTGCTGTTAAGACACACTCCAAACTGTGTTTTTTGCTTTTACTGTC
Source organism: Heteronetta atricapilla (assembly GCA_011075105.1). Taxonomy (NCBI): domain Eukaryota; kingdom Metazoa; phylum Chordata; class Aves; order Anseriformes; family Anatidae; genus Heteronetta; species Heteronetta atricapilla. The sequence continues at coordinate 3,114,201 of CM021743.1, read as the reverse complement.
TCAAAACTAAGAACCCTATAATTAGGCCCTAATTAGGTTCCTTCTGTGATATAGCCACTTTAATAACTAGATTACCTTCCAGTTCATTTGTTAGAAGTATCTTCTTTAAATCTGATATACTGCACACAAACTACTTCCAGCCCCTCATTTTCACTGGCCCATTCCTGAACTGTCACTTTTGGTAGTGCCCAAGGGACTTCTATTAAAGGCATGAAAATGTAATTAGCAGATATGGAGGGAAATAAAATAGTGGGTAAGTAAATCACTTTTTTTTTCCTTCTTCAAGTTAGGCTAATCAAGACTAATTAATATTAAAACATCACATGTCTGATAAATTGTCATATTGTTCATTTAGGGTTTTTGTTTTGGATCAAACATCCATCAAAGTTCAATTTTTAAATAACTTAAAATTTATTTTTGTCTAGCTTTGTATGTATCTTGCCTTTTCTTCCATCCACACATTTAAAGAAACTCTTATAATACACATGAAATATTTGTCCTTTTAGTTTGATTCCTTCTGGGCTTGGACAAAGGAGAAGTAGAAGGACTCCAGGTATTTCGAATAGGCAGGCTGATACTGCCATTGTGACAATTGTCGTTACGGGTGTGATAATAAAACCGAGAGTGAGAGAAAAGAGGGGAAGGCAAAACTACAGCCTGAGCAGTGCTAACTTTTAACTCGCTGTCTGAATCTGGTCTGCAGTGCTTCACTCCAGGACACCACTGAGCCGTACGGGCCAGAGCTGTGGGGCAGCTGGACAGCCACCTCACCCCACTCTGAGTCGGGAAGCAGAGAAAAGGCGCGCGTCCCACAAGCCCCTCTGTGAAGTCAGTACTCGCCGAGCGAATACCCACCTCCGTGCCTTAAATCCCTGAAACCCAGGTGTGTTGTAGATTAGCACAACTTACAAGCACTGTGTGGAGATTTATTATGATAATTGTTGCTTTTATTTTTTATTTCCCTGAACTCAGAGATAATTAATGCCAGTATGTGTCCTGGTGTCTTACTCCCTTAATTGGCCCTATGGTGCCTTGGGTGTTTGAAAATCCTCTCACTTAAAGGCTTTTTTTTTTTTTTTTTTTTTTTTGACTTGTTTTCCTGGAGCTGTTCATTAGTGCCTAAAATATTTGATTACATTTAATTGTAATGTCTTCAATTCTGTGCACCTGCTGCAATTTATGTAGTGGGGGAAAAATAAGGCGTACAGAAGCTAAAAAGTGAGATGAGGAATTGAATGTTAAAGAGAACTCCCCAGCAAAGGGTAATTGGGGTTAAATACGGAAACAAACTAAACATATTCTCAGTTTAGATTTTCCTAACTGCTATCAGAGTACCAGAAGGATTTATAGCTTAATGGTTGCATTTTTAATGTTTCTAAAACATTTCCACATCCCAAGGTTTAATCTCCACTCTGCCATGCCCCCTTATTTTAAACCACATCTCTACCATCCCCAAGTCCTCATGGAGTCAGTCCTGCCTAGCCGATGGCACCCAGCTCTGCACCTACTTGAAGCTGTGCTGCTCTGTCCTAAATCTTTCCACCTCTTGCCAGTTTTCTTATAGCAAAATATGTACATTTTACCACCACTTTTTTTGCTATTGATCAAAAAATTTCTGGGTGATAATTTACTCTTCATGACAGCTTACCACATCTGTAAAGCAGTTGATAATACCAATAAAAATTAGCTTCTCTGAATATTCACAGTCCCCTGACATCAGTAGAGAAGGCATAAGGGACAGAGTAACATGAAAAACTCTGGGGCACTTTAAAGGAGAAAATGACTTCAGAACATCCTTCTGTTAAGCTGCACTGCATCCTTTCATTTACCTCTAAGGGGTAGTATAAACCTGCAGAATGGCTTCCAAAATATATTTTTTCAGAAGAAAAGTAATTAGAGTAGTTCTAACACTCGCAATGATAGCATTACCTGATTAATTCTTGTTTCAGCACTGCAGAGTGGAACTAAATGAGAACAAAGTGTCACCTGTTGATGGATATGACAGTTTACAGACTACTGCTTACCGCTGTGACCCATTAAATAGTCTTTGCCAAAGAAATTCTGCAATTCATATGTAGCTGCATGCCAATAGTTTCTTTTATTCCTCTGCATTGTAAACGTTACCTCGGGCATTTTACAACAACGGCTACTGATCCATACAAATCAAGTATCAACAATCAATTTATCCCTGACATCTCTTGCTAAGAATGGCATATACTGAAAAATATGAACACTGACTTCTCTGGTGTTTAAGCTAACATTCCTACTAAGAGTCATGAACTATAGTCATGAACTATAATAAACCATCAGGGCTACTAAGAACATTACCACACAATGAACAGTTGATGTTAATATCTACATTTGTGAAAACCATTGACATGGCAGCAAATGCTAGGAATTAATTTCACATAAAATCAGAGATGGTGTATAGCAGTGTATGCAGTAAGCTGATGACATGAGATGTGATGACAGAGATGCATGCTCCTCTCTACTCATTCCCAGCTAGACCTTAAACGAATGTTACACAAATGTATGCCATATTTTACATCCATTCAAGAACTGTCCCTGCCATCAACAATGGAACACTGCTCTACAGTTGAGGGCAAGGGACCAAGAGTAAGCAGGATGATGTTTTACTTTCTAGTTTCACAACAGATTTCCTGTCAAGATACTTGCTTTATCTTTCCTTGTTCTAATGTGAAAAATGAAAATAATGTTCTTTTCTAGATTTCAGTCACAGCATATTTGGTACCCTCAGAAGACAGTGCTTTTGAACCTTATTATACCAGACTCTCAACCACTTGTACTCTAAGTTACAGGAGATTCCCTTCTGAGATTTCAAGGGACTATCAATTCAAGGTTTGAATTCTGTTTAGAAAAATAACTCTGATTATTAACCTCAAAATGGACAATGAGATAAAATTTGTTGAATTAAGAACTTTAGTATTTTGAAATCTTTCAGTGGCTTGACAGTAACAGGACAAGACAAACGTGGCCAGCGCTCTACCCACAGTTGTTTCAGAATCACAGACCCATCTAGGTTGGAAGAGACCTCGAAGATCAATGAGTCCAACCACTGACATAGCACTAGCAGGCATTCCACTAAACCGTATCACTAAGCTTTACATCTAAACGTCTTTTAAAGACCTCCAGGGATGGTGACTCCACCACTTCCCTGGGCAGCCCGTTCCAATGTCTAACAACCCATTCGGTAAATAAGTTCTTCCTAAGAACCAACCTAAAACTCCCCTGGTGCAACTTAAGCCCATTCCCCCTCGTCCTGTCACCAGGCACGTGGGAGAACAGACCAACCCCCACCTCGCTACAGCCTCCTTTGAGGTACCTGTAGAGAGCGATAAGGTCACCCCTGAGACTCCTTTTCTCCAGGCTGAACAAGCCCAGCTCCCTCAGCCGCTCCTCATAGGACTTGTTCTCCAGGCCCCTCACCAGCTTCATCGCCCTTCTCTGAAATCATTCAAGCACCTCCATGTCCTTCTTGTAGCGAGGGGCCCAAAACTGAACACAGTACTCAAGGTGCAGCCTCACCAGAGCTGAGTACAGGGGGACAATCACTTCCCTAGCCCTGCTGGCCACACTGCTTCTTATACAGGCCAGGATGCTGTTGGCCTTCTTGGCCACCTGAGCACACTGCTGGCTCATATTTAGCTGACTATCAACCAATACCCCCAGGTCCTTCTCCGCCTGGCAGCTCTCCAACCACTCATCTCCCAGCCTGTAGCTCTGCTTGGGGTTGTTGTGCCCCAGGTGCAGGACCCAGCACTTGGCCTTGTTGAACTTCATGCAGTTGGCCTCAGCCCATCGGTGCAGCCTATCCAGATCCTCCTGCAGAGCCTTCCTACCCCCGAGCAGATCAACACACGCACCTAACTTGGTGTTGCCTGCAAACTTACTGAGGGTGCACTCGATGCCCTCATCCATATCATCGATGAAGATGTTAAAGAGGACTGGCCCCAGTACTGAGCCCTGGGGGACTCCACTAGTGACTGGCCTCCAGCTGGATTTAACTCCATTCACCACGACTCTTTGGGCGTGGCTAAATGTACGCCAGTCCAGGCCAAGAGCAGCCAGTTTCTTGAGGAGAATGCTGAGGGAATTATTATATGACATGCTACTGGGATAATGGTACATAAAATGAACCATAAAGCCAAGTAGTTGAAGTATGTGCACAAAGAACATGCACCTCTTAATATTGCTGCATCTTCTCAGTTTAGACTTCAATATAAATGGATATCCTGAAAACATTTTTTTTTTTTGTTTCTGTTCAGATTCCAGATACACTGGGAATAAAAAGAGAAAGGGGAGGCAAAAGCGGTCTTCAGAAGAACATGGGTTTGGGGGTTTGTTTGTTTTTGTTGTTGTTTTTTTTTTTGTTTGTTTTGTTTTGTTTTTGTTTTTTTAAAGGCAAGACACCCTAAATGATTCCTTCCAGCCGATAGGAAGAAAAAAAGCAACACAGACAACTCCTCCCTGTGGTCACATCAAGTGAACGAGAGCCAAGCATGAGCACTTTACCCTCATATCCGAAGAAAAGATCAGCAATTACCAGAATTATCTTACCCTGCTTAATATTTACGTAGGGTATATGCCAGGTCCCGAACCAGTTCTTTTAGGCATTTCTTTCTGCCTTGACCCTTTAGATCTATGAGGTCTTTAGATATTCCGTTTTAGGGAAGATCATGCATGTATCCATGTTACATCTAATGATCACTGAGAAATTTTACACAAAAGATCCATCAGATAATTGCAGACCACATGGACAGCAATAACACAAAGTGAAATCCAAGTTTGCAGTGTACTAGTAGCAAGTATTTAAAGCTCTAAGCATTATCTCAAGCTAAAATGTTGGAGTTTTGCTGTTCGAATTCTTACATAAAGGTCATCAAGATGGCATTTCCTGTGCTTCTCTTTCACAGGACTGCTGCTCCACGATATTCTCACCAATGGCTGAAGTATTGACTATTGACTAACAGGCCCCTGAAGGACTCACTATATGATAAAAACTTTGAAATATGTTCAGTTTTATTACCAAGAAAAGAAGCACAAATTCCATTCTTTGACTCCGGCTTCATTTTTTTTCAGCTCTGAGATCCAGTGACGGTTCTCACCCCTCATTTTCAAGCTACTCATGAAAGATATTGTTTCGGCGGAATCTATAAGCTTTTTGCAACAATCATTGATTTATTGATTTTCAAATCAGTGCACTTTTAAAATATGGAGATGAAATCTTATGATAATCAAACTTAACAATAAATAAAATGATTACAAAGAAGCTTATTTTGCATATTTAAATGAAAAGAGCATATGTGTTATTTTAACTCAAATCCCCCTGTCATTGCTTTTTCAACGATTAAAGAGGCTTTTCTGTCCAAGCTCTGAAAAATTATTCTTAGTAACAGTTCAAAGTGAATAACAATTTAACAATCTCCCTTTCTGCGTGTCTTCAGTTTTTAGAGATTCAGAACATAGAAGTCTTGCTTACATGCAAAAACCTGAAAGCTCATATACTCCTACTCTTGAACATCAGGTTTAAGTACAAAAGTTTAGAGAGTAATGAAGAAACATAGTCCAAAAACAATCCATTATGATATCTCTATGCACTCTGCTCTTTCTAGGTAAATCAGACAGGTCTTTCTGTTGTTTTATCACAAGTATTAAAATAATAAAAGAGGAAGATGCAGGAGGCATAGAGCAGTGAATGTCAAGGACACTTGATGCAATACCCTAATGATGAATGCTCCAGCAAACTTAAACAGGTTTCTCTTGAGATTGTTTGAATGAAAATAATGTAATTACACAAATAGCATAAGCTGAGTTTGTGTGTGCAGAAGAAAGAAAAGGAGAGAGCCAGGCAGCAGTCATGCTTCTTGGTGTTGATGGCATGTGGTGAATAATAGATCATTCTTTCCTCCCTTCGTTCTAAGTTCACTAATTCTCTCAGTGCCTCACTTTATAAGTGTCACTATAACTATTAAACCAGCAGAGGAACCCAACAAGCCCTTGAGAATTCCTACTGTCTGAGATGCCTTTTAAAGCACCAACTGAAAAATTAAACACGAAAAGCAAGAAAATGATTCCCAAGTCTTCTTCACCTTTGCTGTGTGCTGTAATGCTATACAATACAGGCACTGTTTCACAATTGAACACTGAATTTATGGTGCTTGCTATTTGTAACACAGGAAGGGAAAACATAGAGAGCCAGTCAGTTTGCTGAGAAAGACATTAACCATTAACTCCTTTTTTTTTTTAAAAAAAAAAAAAAAATCAGTCAATTAGCACCACAATTTACAGGTTTTAAAAAGATTTGCTAGTTAATTAGTGCTGTTGAAAATGATGGGCAAGTAACACAGCCTAAACTGTATGATTTCATACTGAATAAATTTCCTCATGAGACAATGAATTAAGAACATTGCACATTTCAAATACCAATGGCAAAACTGCCCTGTTGTTTGACATTCCAGAATATAGGATTTCTGTTTGTTTTCAGTGATCCACAGAAGTAATTAAAAAACTTTTTTCCCCCTAAATTTAATAAGATACTCACTGCCTTATTTTTTAGGTTGTTAAGGAATCCAAGAGCTCAGATGGATAAATTACACATCTGAGTCACCTCCTACAACTCCTGTATGATTAAGGGCAAGCTTGCAAACTCGAAACGTTTATTTAAATAAAATACTGCAAGTAACAATGCTCCTTTGTGAGTGGAGACCACAGAGTTCTGTTGCAAACAAAATGGCAATTAAAACTCTAGCACTGATAGATTGTCAGACCATTCTGCTAGATGCCGTACATGTACACAAAACTATTTTCTAGACTAAAGGATTCTCTTTAACTGGATAGATAAATATGAAATATAAAATGGAAAAAAAAAATCCAGAATTATCTCAGTTTTGCAAACAGGTTACTAAAACACAAATGTACAACTCCTCTCTTCTCAGAAAGCTAAGGCAGATACAAGAACTGAACAGAAAGCTCCTTCTGGAAGGTAGCGATGCTAGATGCTGTAGGAATTTATCCTTAACTTCTACCTGGGAACACACCAATAAGTATACCTAAGCTGATTATAAACAAACAAACAATTTTGAAATAATAATAAAAAAAAGAATATGCCTCAAGAAGGATTTGTCAAATTCTTTTACATGAGCACATGCCATACATTAGAAAGCTCTACTACAAGCTTGTGTGAGCTGGTGAGCATTATGGTTCTGCAAAACCAGGCATTTCTACATTTGTAATTCTGCTATAATATTAGCATCTGCAATGACCAGACCCACACTACCCAGTATATTGAAAACTGCACAGCTAATGGACTGCACAACTACAACACAGTAAAACTGTTTCTCATCAAACTGGTCAGTGACCTGAAGAGCCAGTGGCAAAGTGGATTGATGTTTTAAGGAAAATGTGTTAATATGCATACATATACATGTTAAAAATATGTATTTAACACACACAAAAGTTATATTTATAATGCATTATATATACACATTATATATGCATTATACATATTTAAACATGCTACGCTTAAAATATGTATCATAAGATGTTAATTTCACTCTTCTAATACCCTGCCAAATTTTAATGTTGATGCAAGCCTTTGGAAGTGTTTTTCGTTAAGAAATTAGTTGAATTTTAAATCAGAAACAGCTCTAGAAGAATACGTTTAATTAAAATTATCTAGATGTTAGGTAAATCCTGAAATCAGTCTGGTTTTATAATGTTTAAATATATTCTGGTATTTCTATTACCTATCTCCTTCTTCCTTTACTCCTATTGAAACCATTTCACCAAACTCATCCACCATTTGCAGGTATTTCAAAGAGCCCTTTTTGGCAAGTTTATTATTCATTGGAACTTTTTGCTCAGATACACTGACCAGTTTTCTTCAGCAGGAAAAGGAAAGGGGAAACAGAAGACTACATCAAGCACTTCTACAATCATATGAAGAGAGTAAACAAAATTAGATAAAACTGTACAAGTAAAACTAAAAACAGATTGTTGAATAGCAGTTTGGGAAATCACATGTACAACAAAGAGCAGAGTTATGCAGAATGACTACAAAAATAAAAACAGCATGGGTGGAGTCAATGTACGGAAAGGAAAATATGCCAGATTTTGAGTCATTTAACTACCCATCAATCAAAAAGAGAACAATTATCTCCTAATAACAAAATACAGTAGCTTTGCTTTGCCAGAACACAAATCGAATATAGGATTCCTGAGCTTATTCCTATTAAACATTGTGAAAACATTGTGAAAAAAAAAAAAACGCTGTGCGGCACAGCAGCTGGGGGAGTGAGAGGAGTGAGGAACAGCCTTGCAGGAGCCAAGGTCAGTGAAGAAGGAGGGGAGAGGTGCTCCAGGTGCTGAAGCAGAAGTCCCCTGCGGCCTGTGGTGAGGCCCATGGTGAAGCAGGCTGTACCCCTGCAGCCCATGGAGCACCACGGTGGAGCAGGGTTCCACGCTGCAGCCCCGCTGCCACAGTTACTACCGTGGACACCCTCTCAGCGAGAACCAGAGGGAGTGCCAGAGTGGATGTCTCCACAGTAACAGACGCCACATTGTGGGGTACTCACGTTCATAAAATTCCATTGAACATCAAAGGACCAATTGGGACTGACTGTAGTGTATTGCTGCTAGGACGATCAAGTACAACTGTGACCGGATTGTTTGTTTTGCCAGGGAAAATTGATGCCAATTATAACAGACAAAGCCAAGCTATGGCTTGGGCACCGTCTCCAGCATTATCAATATCAAAGGGAACTAGAATTGCTCCATTGATTCTTTCCTGAGCAGTAGTCTGCAGGAGCTGATTCAAGAACAACTCCAACAAGGACATATTGTTCTGACAAACAGCCCATGGAATTCACCAGTGTTTGTCATCAAGAAGAAGAGTGGGAAATTGAGATTAATGCATGATTTGTGACGAATCAATGCAGTGATGAAGGACATTACAGCCAGAAAACAAACAAAACAAAACAAAAGAGAAAATTTAAAATTTAAAAAAAAGAAAAAAGAAAAAAAAAGGAAAAGAAAAAAGAAAAAAAGGAAGAGAAAAAAAAACTAGTACCTTTGAATATTGTATCGGACTCGCAATATGCTGTAGGTGTTGCTCAGCGCATTGAGAGGGCACATTTGAGACACATCCCAAAGGAAAACCTCCTTCAAAAATTTAAAGAGCTGTTATTTTTGGTAGAGCAGCGAGTGCACCTGTATTGTATTATTCACATACAGAGCCACACTAACACATTGCACCTTGAAAACACTGCTAAATAAACAAAAAGGGGGAGACACCTAGGAAACACCACAGAACAGGTTGGGAAAGGCACTTTACGTAATGAATCAGCTAGCATTACCCTTTCCTCACAAAGAGGTACCACCCATAGTAAGACATTACAAAAGTATGAATTCCGCACTGTCACGGGTGCCACAATCAGAGCAGGTCTTAGTGGTGGTAAAAAATTTAAATACAGATCTTTGGGAGAGACCCCAGCCTCTAATAACTTGGGGTTGAGGGTATGCTTGTGTCTTTACAGGTCACGGATCAAGATGGGTACCAGCAAGGGGGTAAGGCCATGGTTGGCCTCTGTGAAAAGTATTAATATGATTCGTGTCGTGTATGAAACAATGCTAGGGCAGCATGATGAAATGTAACTTTCTATCTAAGAAAAGCAGAGTGATTAGTGTACATAGTTCTTGTACTGTGCAAAATAAGAGTCTAGCAATTTGTGTAAATAGAAGGCTTGAAGGACGAACACTGAGACTCGAGTCTGGGAGATAAGAGGACCAAGGAGTTTTTTTTTTTGGAAACTACTGACTTCTGCATGAGATGCTGCCCAAGCTTCTGATGTCTGGCAAAGGGATCCACCAAATAAGGAGAAAGGGGGAGTTGAAGGACGACCGAAGGACAAAGCCTGGGAGGAAGACTATGAGCCTTCAGCACAAGAGACCCCCAGAAAGACCACCAGAGACTGATACGCATGCGTCCGGAGAGGGTTTGGATTCTGGGAACTAATTATAATAACCCTGCCTTTTCTAGGAATAGTGATGAATATGTATTAGTCTAGGAGCATAAAAATCAGCTTCCTGATGTAACAGGTGTGCATCTTGGTGGAGCAGAGACTCCCGGTGCACCCAGCGCTGTTTGCTTGCCTCTATTCACTTAATAAATTACAAACTTTAATTTTAATCCTATTTGGGACTCGAGCATTTATCACAGCCTCCTCCTCACAATCACCACTGTCATCAGTTATTGCCAGACCTGGGTCTCCATCCAACCATGCTGCAACATCTGGGTCACCCTGGCCAACATGACAGGACAAGAAGCGATGTGCCCGTCCCTGGCTAGTGCTAACGACCCATTTACGACATGTCTGGTGGGGCTCCCAGCAGATAACAAAGACTGGACTGTCTACTTGCTGTGAGTGCCCCTAGAGCCCCAGGAATTAGATATTCTGGGAAGTGTAACAGCCACACCATGTGTAAGGTTCAATTACATGGGCAAAAACCAAACCATGAAACAAATTGTCAATGCCACACTCACTCCTTATCGTAATGTATCTCTTTGGTGTAATTATACAAAACTAGAATGGCATCATTCCTTGTGCCAGGAGCAGCTCTGCTCGGCTGTGGGATCAGCTGTGGAACGGACGCCCCTAGGTGCACCCCGAGCATTTTCCTCAGAGGGGTCTCCACTCTCAGCCGCTCACCACGGGAGTAGACAAGGACCTCCTGAAGCCGCAGACAAATTATTTTAAGTGATATTTTCTTGTGGTATGAATGAAAAGTGCAAGAGGCCTCTTTGCATGATTGTGTGATTATGCTGTGTGAGTGAGAAGCAGCATCGCTGCGAAGCACTATCCTATTTTTACCCTGTTGCTTATAGTGCCTTGCTTATTGCAATGTCTGCAGTGTTAAAGGTAATAGACCAAGCCTGGGTTGCTCAAAAACAAAAAGGGGGAATTGTGGAGCTATGTTTAAATGAGAAGGGGCATGATTTAATTACAAGTGCGCAACTCAGGCCTTGAAGTACTGTGAAGATAATTAGGCCCAGGGCTGATAACCTTGAGTGATGTTATAGCTAAAATATGCGGAACTATGTTTGGGAGGAGCGACGGCACCGTTGTACCAATTATATTAGTGCTAGAGATTGTGCATAGAAGTTAGACCAATTATAAGTTGTTGTCTGCGTATGCTGTAGGGGTAGCATATATATACCTTGCTAGAACATTCATTAAAGGAGAACGATTATACTCACATCGAGGTTGCGTCGTTACTCTGGGTCACTCCCATTCTGACAAAACATCATCATTTTTTTTTGTTTATTTTAATTATTTGTCTTTTTGCCCATGAAACACTTACGACATCTAACCAAAAGTGGGGAAGCACCATGGCACAAAATAAAAGCTTTCTAGAAATGATGGAGCAATGTATTCTGGGCATGCATTTTGGACTCCATTAAACCACTTTCACATAGCTCAGAGCAAAACTGAAAAGCTTGAATTTAGTCTGAAGACAGTATACATGACCAATTTCTGCTTTACAGCTTCAGCAGGCTAGGAACACACGCATGGCCATTTATCAGCTAACAAGCAGCAAATAAGCAAGCCAAGGGGATTTGACTGCTTACCATTACCAGCCTGTACCCTCTGTTACAGAAGAAACACACAACGCTCATGGACACACACAGACATTGCTCTGGTGGGATAAGGTCATAAGAAGGTAGTATCATAGGAAGGATTGTGGCTCTGACATTTGCAGACAAATAAGCAGCTGCACAGGACGTGTGTCACACTCCCTCCCCTTCAAACTACCACCTTCACCATTTCCAAATAAACCTTGAGAGAGAAATGTGTGTAGAAACACAACACTGACTTTCCAGCTACAGTCACACCTGGGACAGGAAAACAAAATGTGGCCACACAGCTCACAGTTACGTGCACCTGAAACCCACCTATTCTTCTGTGAGACTTAAACATCTTCCTCTAAACATGTTTCAACCATGCTATATTCAGTGCTACATGCCCTGCTCTACAATAAAGTCCTGGTGGTGTTTGGCAAGGCTCTGTTGTTATAAATGACCACTATATATAAAATATGTTTAATCTACTAACTATGAGAAATTGTTTACCCTTAATGTGAGGTTGAATGGAGGGAGTTAACCTAACATTCTTTGCATCTTACTAAATGTTCCAGGTCAGTTTAGAGAAACCACTTACACACATACCTCACACAACAGCATATTCACTGAAAAGTAGATATGCAGAGATTGTTTCAACTTGAAGCAATGTCACCAAGCTCTCTTGCATGTTGCTTACCACAGTATTCTCAGCCACATGATTTCACATGCTCAGTATTGGGAATGATGAGATTATTAATAACATTGTTAACTAAACATTAACAAGATAAAGTTTTTCTGTCTCTGAACATTTTTGACATATCAAATATTTTCTCCATCCTGAACTCAAAGTCAAAAATCTGAAACCTTTAAAAAGATTAAATCAGTCTGAATGACCTGAAGACTTCATTTTAGTTTTGAGCCTGGTCACTCAATCCTGCAGATAACCATAATTTCAAATAAAGAAATAAATGGAAAGTTGTTTCAACATGAATAGAAGATTACTTTAATTACAAACATTCCAATGGAATATTCCTAAAGATTCCAAATTTATTTGAAATATTCAAATTATACCTGAAATAGAAAACTAATGAAAACTTATTCTTTGCCATGAACACCTGCTCCGCTGCTGTTAAATCTAGCTCCAAACCATGGAGTCAGAAGTGTCAGAAGGTTACTGAGAAGCAGATGTACAACAAAACTGTGGCTGCTTTTAGATACTGTTCCCCCTTTATATAGCAGGACATCAAATAATTCTATTATAGATGTACTCATGCATTTAGCTAATACTAAAAGCTGACAGTAGCACAACGATTTAAGATGAAGGAAGTATATTAAGCTCAATGATAACACAGACAAATTCAAATGGCATAAAGTCTGAACTAAAGAGAAGAAAAAATAAAACCCAAATCAGCCAACCCTCATCATGGAAGTAACAGCACAAGACAGACTGGTTTTTTTTTGTTTGTTTGTTTGTTTGTTTTTTTGTATAAGTCTCTTACATTTTTGTAAGATAATGTGTTTTCTGTGTTTTCTCTATGCACACAGCCAGACCCCCAACTACTTGATGTCTGCATAGCTTCAGTGACGTACAGGCACAGCCATTTCATGTGCCCCATGCACAGCAGAATAACCCGCAGCTGTTCTGCATGCTGCCAGCCAGCTCTGCTGAAACCGCCCCCGGGTGATGCCCTCTCATGCAGACTGGTGTCCCGCCAGCTGAATGTGTCCACTATCACTGGGACAATCTCATTACCTCTTGAATAACTTGGAAAATAGGTTCAAGGGCTGTACATAGAGTAACATGTTCCCCTACATCATTTTATAAGTTTAGTGCACTATTACTTCCTCCTCCAATATACACATTATCATGGATTTCCCTCAAAATTTCAGTTCTTTCTTATTTTCCATTCCACTTTAAAGAAGCAATGTACATTTTATTACACTAAGTATTATTTTTTGCTCTTGACTCATTAATCCACAGTTCCTTGACTCAGTGAAGGGTAAAGCCCACACTTCAACTCCTTCATTGGCAATTCAATATATAACATCCAATAAAACATCTCCTTTTGCAAGCTGCTTTTGCATCAATCTGTACTTTATCGAACAAGTCTATGTAAGCATGTAAATGCTATGAAGTGGATGCTATTTGTTGCTGTTTTTTGATCAAAACAGTATACAACTATAAGCTATGGCTATGGGAGTCACTGAAGATTTGGATAATTACAAGTGCTGTGTTGTAATTTCAAACCACGCTTTTTCATTTGGATTCAAGTATTTTAATTTTTCTAGATGTTGTAGAATATTAACATCTCTATTATATGTTATTAAACATTATAGACTACTTAGACTTCATATACAATATCTGTAAAAAGTTATCAGTTAAGCTGTCACACCTGCTTCATTACAAATTAGTACTCGTAAATCTTTCTGCTCTACAGCTTACAACCTAAGCCAGTCAGTTATTTCCCCAAAGAGATTTCAGTGTTTGCTTTCAATTTTCAGAGCACAACTAAGCCTTACTGTCTGTTTTCTATACACTCATCAGTACTATTTAAGTTCTTCATTAATCAATGGTATACACAATCTTTGGCTATAGAAGCCAACATGAGATATGATTTCCATAAGCTCCAAGTTCAGGTTCACTGCTTCACTGTCCTTCATTTCCAGTCAATGGGCTTCAAGGTACTATTTCACTTAGGTTCTACTGAAAAATTCACACATGCTATACAGGAGCCTTTGCTATTTGCTCTCTAAAATACCATTTCTGCTTTCCATTTTTTTCCGTCTGCTCCACAAAAATCCACTCCAAACAGATCAATGCTACGTGACCACATGGAGATAGATCTATCAGCAGGATTTCCAGGACAACACAGAAGCTTAGGTTATCAAGCAACAAATGAACAGATGGTCTTGTCATTCCTTATTTCAGAAAAGGTGATTCCAGTGATAACATCTGCTAATAAGCCTTTCCTGAGTATCCTTTAGAAAGTCAGAAAGCTGTGGTGTTAGAAATGAAAGATCAAATTGGGTCAGACATGCTCTCAAGGTGCACTGTACCTTTCATAAAGGTAATAGCGAAATGGATCGAATGTTCACTTCACATCAGCTTCTGTGAAAGGACTCAAAGTGTATCAAGGATACAGCTCATACAATGTATGGACTTGAAGAGGGTAGGGCTTGGGGAGTTCTCGGCTGCTATGAAGATTGCTCATCATCTTGGAAATGTCCTAGATTTGAGTTGCTTTTTAAATTTTATTTATATCTTCCTGTCTCAGCTTGTTTAGCTTTTGGGTCAAATTTAAAATTATTTTTCTACTGCTGGAATACCTTAATAAAAAAGCCCTTAATAAAAAGAGAATTTTGAACTCTTTTAGAGATCAAGATTAGATCAAGATTGTCATGCATTTTTCTTGTGCTATTTGGTGTCTACAAACACAATGCTTTTTATTTTTTATTTTTCTCTTTTCATTTTGTGTGTGTTTTTCATTAATCAAAGGAGACAAAAGGCTAGCTATCATAATTTTGATTTATTCTCCCATCCAGGAGACAGGCCCTGATTTTGTATCATCCCCTTAGCAAGACTCAAATTTCAGGACAGCTGGGCCTTTATAGTCAGGTTTCAATCTCTGCTGCATAGGGAAAAATGTTAGTGATAAGAATTACAATAGAGAAAAAAACTAAGCACAGTTCATTTGAAATCCTGAAAATCTTCCATAGAAAGCACATTGAAAGAGTCTGTGCTCTGGGCTTTATGATACAGATTTTCCACAATGTATGTGTTTTAATACAGGTTTACAGAGCTCCTTCTCCAGGAGAAACTAAAGAACCGTATGACGATATGCAAGCAAAAAGCCCCTGATATTCTGCAACGTTCTTCTACTCCAGAACAGTAGCTGCTCCCTGTGAAAGCCTGTCTGCCTCCAGTTGCACCAGTGAGAGAGGTCTGTGTACAATCCATTTGTTTTAATCACCATCTTATTTCCACAAAGTGAGTGATTCTATTGTTATCCTAAGAACATAGCTTATAAGAGAAAACAGCTACCTAATAACTTTG
This sequence comes from Heteronetta atricapilla, assembly GCA_011075105.1. Lineage (NCBI taxonomy): Eukaryota > Metazoa > Chordata > Aves > Anseriformes > Anatidae > Heteronetta > Heteronetta atricapilla. The sequence continues at coordinate 3,098,509 of CM021743.1, read as the reverse complement.
AGTATCAAGTCAATGCAGAAATGCAATGAGAATTAGATTTCTTTCATTCCATATGCATCTCCTTCCAAACCATGCAGAAGAGCAGGGACCTAAAAACCTAGTTCCGCCCTGACTGTTTCAGAAGAGATATCCTTTATATTTTTATTAAAACATCAATAACAGTTGAGGAACTGCAGAGAACCAATGTAATGGCAAAAGAAATCAATATTGCATGAAGTGCCAGAGATGGAAGGATGCTCAGACAGATTTCTCAAACTTCTGGAATAGTCTTTGGAGACTGGTGCCAAGCTGAAATAATGCAGAAGCTTGATACAGGAAATTCTGGAGAATTTCCATCAAAAGACCATTTTAAATTAGCAAAGACAAGTGGAAAATTCAGATCTTCTGCAAATGAAGACAACTAGAAAAACTAAAAAACAGACATAGAATTCCCTCAATCCGAGACGATCAACCAAAGCAAGTCACAGGTACCCTGTCAACATCAGCAGTTCCACTTAGGTCAAATACCAAACACAAGGATGAATTACCTATGAAAGACTTGCAGAACAATTACCAAGCAAGTCATTAACTCATTAACAGTGTGTAGAAGATGACAGTCACAGATAATGTAACTACACGTGGCAATACTAACAGCAACTGATTTCCTTACTGGTTTGTTTCTCCAAACAGGTCTGTGCTCTTTCTTAAAGGACAAGAGATAGTAGAGACAAATTGTCCGTGGGTGTGTATGCTTAGCTTCATTGTCTACAGCAAAATTCATCTGGAGCCTTCAGAGATGCTGTCCTGATTTATACCAGCTAAAGCTGAAGCTCTGCATCCTCTGTCAGATTAAAATATTAGTGTAATTATGTCATTGTAACTGAGACAGACCAGGAATAGCACTATCGCTCTATATCAATACCTATTTATTTGGCTCTGTTTGAAAATGTTTCTCATATAGCATCTACCATAACCAATTGTTTGCATTGCTTAATTATTCTTAACATCTCAGCATTCAATTGTATTGGATTATGAATTACTCTTATTATAGAGGTGAAGCACTACTGCTGAGTTTCATTTTTTCTTGTTTGTTTACTTTTTAAGGATTAGGATGCAGTTTATAGACCACCCAACCTTCTGCCACACAATGTAAGCAGAACAGAGAGATGGCTAATACAGATTTTTGCTGAAACATTTTAAATACAAGGGGATGAATTACAAGGGTAGTTTTGTTTAGTTACCACAGCTTGTGGAGGGTGAGAAAGAAGGCTGCTGAACTTGTTCAGGACATCATAAAAAAATGAAATGGTAATAAGCAAACTCATAATCTCTTATTCTCTTTACATAAGATAGTAAAGCCCAGCATGCTCCGTGAGATGTGAAATGTAAACACCAGCAGATACAATATCAAAACAGGATTTTTTTTTTTTTTAAGAACACAGTTTCACTTTTCCATACAGTGCATTTGTGTGTTCTGAAAGACAAATAAAAGTATAAAAATAGCACTACTGTTCTATTACATTTTTCTTGAAAAAAAAAAAAAAAGGTGTGGGGGGGAATTAGACTAATTTATAATTCTGTTGAAATACTTTTCCTGAATGTTAATATATTCATGAATACATATGTAAACAGTCAGATATCATGAACTATTTATAAAATGATAATACTTTACTAGGGAAATATCAACTTGATTATATTACCATGAAATGCAATCTGATTAATTTATTTACTTAATAACATCTTTTGGAATTAGGTGCTTCAATTACAGTCATTACAATCCAAAACAACAGGTAAATAGAAGACTAAATAAAATATATTGGTCCTAAATCAAGCCTCAGTAATAGCAAATCCAAGCTCCCACTCCAGCCCAGCTTTCTGCTGAGCTTCCACAGTTCTATCTACTATGTGTTTTCACAGGAAAAAAATAATTCCAAAGAGAAAGTTAAATCATGGTGGTTGTAGCTTAAAGATACAGTCACATACCTCACAGTGCAGTGCCAGAGCCAGTTGAAGGAAAGGAAGCACGGGTGATTTTGGAAGTCAGGTGCGGCTCTAGAAAAACATAATGATATACTTACTCCCTGTTCACTAACTTTCAACTTATTTTTCTGTGCAGAATTTGAATTGGATGAAATTGAAAAATTGAAATTATTTTCAAGTACCTTGCACATCAACATTTCAGAGCTACCATCTCTGAGTGGATTATCAGGCAGGAAGAAGCAAAGAGACCATCCTTTTGGATAAAATAAATTCCACAAAATGTAAGAGATTTTAAAGCATTATTCAGGGCCAATAGTCTTATTTCTAATATCCCATCTGCTTCACAAACGATAGATTGTTCAACAGCCTATACTAAGAACATAATCTTTACAGTTTGGGAAATTATACTTACATATTTCATATAGGAAAAGACACACAGAAATAAATATGGTTGTTAGTTCGGCATTAAACTTTGCCCTAGACTAAGGGCAAAGAGAGACTTTAAGTCTAAAGAGAGACTTTAGACTTTTTTATTTCTAAGTTAATATTTAGATAAATAGCTTCCACTATCAATATTATTTTAACATGAAATAAATGGAAATCAGAGACTGAAGCTAAGAAGTACTGAAACTCATTACTACGTATTTTCACACTGAAGTATTCTTTCAACATAATGGCAACAATTTCTACATAAACTCAAATTCACTGACTAAACTGTGCTTCACTAAGTCATGTTAAAATAGTAGTGGGTTGCAGTCCACAGTTTAGCTCATCTGTCAAATTTCTGATACATCTCATATGCTGAATACCTGATTTTCTTTTTTTTTTTTTTGTCCTCAAACCATATAAATTAAAAAAAAAAGAATCAGAAAATTTGAAGATAAAGAGCTATATATTTATTTAAATACCTTTTAATAAAATACCTTTTTCTTTCATTTTCTTAATAACTAGGCACTATTTGAGTACCTTGGATTAAAGTATCCAATCACATACACTGCAGTCTAAAACTCTTATGGTTCACTGGTTTGAAAACCAGAGAAACAAAACAGAGAAGAGGTGTAACTACTATATGTACCCCTGTACTCATCAGAGGTACAGGAACTATCTTCCTAAAAAACTGCCACCCCCATTTTCATTCCATCTTTGTTCTGTGGTTAAAATTTTATTTTTTTTCAACTGAATTCTTGAAATACACCTACATTATTTATGACTATAAGTCATTATCTAAGCTGATTTTGATGAGAACTAAATGAATGGAGAAGTGAACAGTCAAAAAGCTACATGCACAATGCTGAAATACAAGAAATTGGATTTTAACTCAATAATATATACATATATATATATATTTATATATATATATATATTTTACAGTGCGTGTGGTCAAACAAATTACCCTGAGAGGCTGTGAAGACTTCATCTTTAGAGATATTCAAAACCCTACTGGATGCACAGTCCTGAACAATCAATCCACTCTTGATGTCCCTGCTTGAGCACAGGGCTTGGGCTGGATGATCTCTAGAAGTCTCTGCCAACCTCACTGACACCTTAATTCAGTCGACATCAAGCTGTGATACTATGTCACAGACATAGCCACCCTTCCTCAGACCTCTGAGTCAACCTGCAGGAGCGGTAAAGTACAAACTGACGTTTCACATGATGTTCATGATCAGCATACAATGAAAAAAAAAAAAAAAAAAAAAAAAAAGCTTAAATGATAATATAATTATGGACCACTTCACACTAAAGATCTAACAATAAAAACAAACAAACAAACAAAAAACTGTTTTTACACTGGAAACTACCACATCAGATTCACAGAAAGCTCACAATTCAAACTTTGTTGCATAGATTAATTTAGTGTATTTCTGAGACTGAAGGCAGCTGCCACTGCCGCTTCCTCCCCTGCACACACGCAGAAGGAAAAGTCTCATGTAAAAGGGGCTGCTCAGCATCTCCAGTGACTGGCTGTGGTATGCTGACCAGGCCTGTTTTAGACAAACAAATATGTGACATGCTAATTCTAATTCATTTTGTAGACTATTTAAGAGACATAATATATTTAAGAGACATATATATATACATATGTCAATAATTGACACATTAAGTATTTATGCTCTATTTTCAGCAAAAGTGGATCTCAGATAATACCACTGTGAGTATTACAGACAGTGGAATGCCAGTTGATTGGGGCACGATCATCCATACTGGAGTGGAAAAATATGGGAAGGAATATTTTCTGCATCAGAAAAAAAAAAAAAAAAAAATCAAAAATTTAAATGTGCTCTAGGACACTGCTTAATATAAGACTCTCCAGAGGTTATACCACAATCCCATATCAGAAAGGAAAATGAATTCCACAAGTCACTCTCAAAGCTAGTAAAGTACACAGGGATTTTGTGTCTTTCTAACAGAGGGCCTCGGAGTTATAGAGGAATGTTCAGAAAATCCTTAGAGAAATGTGTTTTAAAATACTTCTGAGAAACAGATCTGTTACTGAAAGAATTAGACACTGCAAATCTATGCTTTGTGCTGCGTTCTGCTACCGTGCTGTTGATAATGCACACTAGACCATTACAATCAAAGACAATAAAGAAAAGGCAATGATGCTTATCATTAACAGAGCTGCTAAGTCCATGACTAAATGTGGCTAAGCTAGAATGTACAAACTTGTTTTCACATTTTTCAGTTTTGAATAAAACTATTTTTTTCACTTGCACTGCTTCTGGGATGGATTTTTTTTTTTTCTATTTATTTTTTTAAGGTGAGACTATGGAGCAGATAGAGCATGGACCCCTAGGTCAGCAGCACATATGGACTATGCATCTGAAGGACTTTTCTACAAAACTAACATCAGTCAAAATTGCCCAGCATCTCAAGTAAGGGCCATGTATTATTCTGAAAGTTAAAAGAACTACTATTTATTATATCCCTGATATGTATACTACCTTTTTTTGCTTGTATTGGTTCAAAATGGCCCAGAAAACTAGGATTATTAAAGACATCATTTAATCAGGTATAAGAAGAAAGTATTGATGAGGTTGGCAAAAAGCATTAAACAGTGCTCTGGGAAACAAGGGTCATGGAAGATGAATGCCCACTTACTGGGGAAAAATAGCAACAAAAATAAATTAAAACAAAATACAGAAATAGATCTGTAAAAGGATGCACAATCTAAAAATAGAGAAATAACTGTAGCCAATATTGAGATTATTACTGTCAATCCAGTGTTAATACTAATAAAGTATTCCCTAATATTGATTGTTCCACTCTGTCCCATTTTTTGAGCTTGAGCCAGGCAGATGCAGATGGGAGTTAATACACTGCACCATATATAAACGCCGCAAGCACTAGTAAATTCCTTCATTCCTTCTTACAACAGAGTGTACTTGCAACATACCGTCGTTTACAGATAACACCCCATTAATGAGACTGACATATTTTGTGAGATACAAGACTAATGATCATCTTGTGATGTATTTTTCTTCTACTTCCACTACTTAATTTATAAAAATAAATAAATACAGAAATCAGTTCAATACAAGGCTAAAATTGTACCTCAGCTTCTACCTCACCTTGTGTGCTACAAGGGTGCTGAAGCACCTAGCTGAATTGGGGCCAATACACAACGATCAGTAACAGGTTAGTAATCGGTGGGGCCATCAATAAAAAGACTACTGCAGTAGGCTGGTAAGTATATTAATTACCATGTTAATTAATATGTTATTAGGAGATTTGAGTCACAAGAAAATGAAAGAGAAAAAAACATGGTTATAACAGGCAGATCAGAGAACAATACAGGCCAGCTGGAAGGAAGTGCTACTGCTCTTCACCTGGCTTGCCACTCAGGGTTGAAATTCCACAGCAAAGGCATTCCATTAACTTTTAGCCTCTAACACACAGGTAATTATTTCTACAAAATATTGTTATGACTATGTCATTAGGAAAAGAGGTATTTATAAAAACACTTGTTTTTAAAATAAGTGCAAAGTAGGTCTTCATGAGGCTTGATTCCAAAATTAGGGAAATAGATTTAGCTGATGTCCCAAATATTCTTAGAGAAAGTATAACTCCAATTGACTCCGATTTGTCGACTGTGCTAATGGTTCCCGAATTAAGATTTTAGAAATGCATCTTTAGGAGAATCCTCAAAGTTAAATATCCAGTTCAGTAAGAAACCACAGAAAGCGCTAGTAATAACCTCTTGCATAAGAAACTCTACCTTTCCAAAATGGTTAAGAATATAGTTGCAGATTTTAATGCACCCTAATAGTGCTTAAGGAAAACATTTTTTCAAGTTAATTCACATCAGCTAAGATGGTGAATGCTCTAAGTGTAACTTTAGGAGAAAAATTTCCACTGTTAAGAACTACTAATATTATTTGTAATGAAATTTAACAGATGAAAGACTCCAGCAAATTTTGTTTAGTGTTATCCGAGATTTAATAGTAAATTCTTACACGATCCATTTTTAGAAAGGCAGAAATATGACAGGACAAGAGTGCAATAGAGTGTGCCTAATTCATTCCAATTCACAGAGTAATGCATTTCTATTCACACAGTGATGCATTCTAGTTTCCAACATGAGAATCCAATCTACTCAATGTTTAGTAGAGTTGAAACAAAATCACAGCAGCAGAAAACTGACATTGTCTATTTTGCTAAATAGAGAAGTACTTTAAAAATGGCTTTTCTCTGTTCTTAAACAGTGTTGGGCTTTATTTATCAAAACACATTATAACAGTAGACATAAACTATTCAGAAGAAATATCAATATTCAGCTGTACTTCTCTTTTGTTTGACAACTAGAGTTTAGCTTGTTATGCAGTTACACCTTGGAAAGCTATTACTCTGACATTTCTTTTTGTTTGTTTTGTTTCTTGTGAGATTTTAATACATATCTATTTGCTGTGATCTGTTAATCAATATTCATATTTGAAAAAAAAAAAAAAAAAGGAAAGAAAGAAAAGAAATGTAGTGGCTTACTTTGAACTGCAACCAGCTGTTAGAGAAGACCAATTTAGGTGACAAATCTACCTGCATAATACTGAAGTCTCCAGTAGAAGTCACCTGAATTAAGTCTTTAGTAATAATAGTAGAAATGTGAAATACATCTAGCACAATTTTGGAACTTCTCTTAACCTAATGTCTTGAATGCTTTTCATGTATTTTAAACTGATTTTCTGAAAATACATTTAAAACTTACTTCTGATGTAATACACAGAAGTATATTTCAGCCTTATTTGATATACCAAATTAAGCCAGTAAAACCACTTTTGAAGAATGTTGGTAGCATGGATTTTCCATTGATTCTAAATTTGTATGTGTTTTCGCACATTCTCCCTCTAGGAGAGGTTTGCCAGACAGAAAACACTATGGTTTTTAACAGCCATCCTTTACAACTTTGTATGCCCACAGAACTAAATAACCTTTATAATGACCCATCTGCTCTGGAGTTCAGTAGAATCCAGTTCCCAACTGCCTATATAATGACCTTTAAAATTAAATTACCTGCTAAGTGATTTTCTACCTCTTCCTTTCTGGTTGCCAAAAATAACATTTTTTTTTTAATTATTGTTATTATTATGCCATCTATTTTATTAACAGGTATAAATAGCATTCTACTATACAGATAGAGAACAGTACTTAGGGTAAAAATACACATTTTACATTTGCCAAAACATTTATCAGTGGGCTCTTAAAGTCCGTGCTTGATGCTAGTACTGAGCAATTTACCAATTTACAACTTCCTGAACACACATGTACTTCCTGACACATGTACACAATAAACAGGTGAGACCTTGAAAGATGACATCTTCTTGATAAACAAGATCTAAAAAAAAAAAAAAAAAAAAAAAAAAAAAAAAAAACAGAAATGGAATCACACGTTCTTTGTGGAATGAGCTCACTCCCACAAAATCAAAGATGTCTGAATGATTGAAGATTGAATTCAACTCAGGATTTATACCTTATATTTCTGTATATGGCTATTGTAAAAGCAGATTTGGTATATTATGATGAACTGGAAAACTGAGGTTTGTTTCTAAATGATGTTTTGAGATTTTCATAAATTTTATAGCAATGTTAGATTAAATATGAGGACTAAAGGAAAACAATTCTAAGGAAATACATGACCTTATTTATTTTGTTTCTTAAGTATTGTGCTGCAACTCCTGTGCTGCAAGCTCTAAGTCAATTTCTCTATAAAATATTTGTCATTTAACTACACTATCAGAATTTGCTCATTCAATGAATATGCATTCAAACCATTTGATTCTAAAGTAAACCCAGCTCAGCCCCAGTAACATACCATTTACATAGCAATCCACCCAGAATATCTTGCAATTAGAACACTGAGCTTGCTTGATCTTAAACTATCCTATCTTAGGTCACAGAAGTGACTGAAACACTGAAATTCACCTTGAATATTACTACATTACTAGCCTTTTTATGACCTGACATTTTAACAGTACAATCTAAATGCTATCAGTAAGTATTAGTGAAAGTGTATCCTTGATCTGCACTTATTTTAGTTCACTAAAGGTCCCATTTGTTTTTATTGAGGTTAATGGATCTGTATTCACAGATCCATTAACCTCAGAATTTTTAAATGTTAAATCAGCAGCTTTAAATAAATGTTAACATGAGGCAGCAATTACTGATACCGTAATACCAACTGGAGGGCAAAGTTTGGAGCATGGACTCCTGAGAATATGTTAACCAACCCAAACTCCTTTATTAGCAAGATTTAAAGAAAAAAAAAAAAAAAAAAAAAAAAAACTACTAGCAAAAAAAAAAAAACACATTTCCTTGAATGCAAAAAGAAGCAAGCAGCATTTAACTGAAGGCTTATGTATCTGCTAATTCACCTGTTACTTTTTCTTTCACCGATTGTCGTAATGTAAAAAATGCATTTGCAAAGTGATTTACACACACTCATCCTGTGGGTATTATTACTTTCCAAATTAATGTGTCACAACCAGCACTTATGAAAGAAAGTTTGTTGTTCCCAAAATGGTGATTATATAGTGTTTGAATAGCTTGACATTCAGAATCTGAGTTTATTATAGACCAGTTATTACATATCCATGGCAATTGCTCTAAAGAAGAATTGCTCTTGGGGAAGACAGCAGGAGCATTACCATTAGTGAGAACAGTGTTGCGCAGCAAAGCTCACGGTTAAGACAGACTCCCGAACAGCAACAGGGAGCATCCCACCACAGATTTCCCCCTTCCCTCAGCAACAGGAGAGAAGGGAGCTGCCACAAAATACACACATTTCAGTGGGGGTATTTTACATTTAATGACAAGATATTCTTTAGAGGAGTACACCTACTTATTCGTAACTAGAAATCTTCATTTTGTTTCCTGCTTTCATGCTGTGGTGACTTGATAATAAACTCAAAGAGATTAATGGCTTTTCCTAGAGACATGTATTGAGTCAATAGTTTTTCTCAGATTAGATTTAAGTTGTGTAACCTACCGAATTGTAGTTATTAATATCATGCTCCATGGGCCAGAGCCACAGTAGAACTGCTTTCCTACTGCTACTGAAGTATTTTCAGTGCTCAAACAGGAGGACGAGCACATTTGGAGACAGTGCATGAGCCAAACAAGTCTATTACATGTGGGTTGCGCATTCAATGCCACTAAGCAGGCACTTGGAGGACTGCAGATATGTTTTCTGTTTATTGCCATTGATGGACTTTGTATTTACAGTTTAGGTAACTGCATGAAATGTACCTTGGCTTTTAAAATGCTGGTTTCATCCATACTGTCACACCTTAACAAAAGGAATCCTAATTGCATGGGACCCCTGTTTGTCAATCTGCTGCCAAAACTGACAGAGGACTGGAAAAAAGTCTTTTAGCTTTCTCACTGCCTGAAATTGTAATTACATTAAGACTACTGTAATTCTACTCTGTTTATTCCTAACAACAATAATATTGTTAACAACTTGTTGCCTCAGGGATAAGAGCCACAGATCTTAGCACAAGTATTTTATTATTATTATTTTTAAACTCTAACTTTTAAATAAAGCAACCTAAATTTCAAGATTAAATCAAAATACAACATGAAAATATTGGATACACCTTAAAAGTTCTCTCAGACTTTGCTGGGTGTCAGATGTTAGGCTTATAACTTATTATTCAATAACAAAGACTTCTGTTATTGTAGAGAACAGAGAGTGGAATTTCTAACATACTTTAAGAGAAAGACATTAACATGCTGAAACAAGCATGTCGCGGGTTGAAATACTTATACAAACTGTGACTGGATACAAACACAAAAAGGAGAGGTAGAGAAAAAAACATGGTTAGGAAACGGCAGCTCCGCATTCTTCCCTTATACCTGCACAACAACCAGCTGTCTAACATCAGCTGTCAGCCCACGGAACCTCCAGTTTAGCTTAAGTTTGTCTTCATTTCCTACAGATTGGGAAAGAGGTACTTGTGAATGTTCAGATGTCGAGAACGTTTCCAGGCAATCGTTATGATAAAAGACTATCTGATCTTGAAGGCTTTTGCTGTCTTTTGCTCTGCCACAGATTTTATTGTTTATATACCAAGTGTTGTCTCTCTTGACAGCTTTCTACCATTTCACGTATGAGAAAATCAGACCAACACTATATTGCACTGTATCATCAGTTCTTTAGATTTATTCATTTTAGTGAGTTACCCTTTCAAAGCTGCCCATTAGACTGTGGTCTCCCACAGTAAAAACTTTTTATTATTATATGCAGCACCAGGTTAAATATATATATATATAAATATAAATATATATATATATATATATATATATATACACAAACCACTTTAGAACATTGCATACTAAGCAAAGTAAAATAACTAACTACTTTTGTAGGCTTCCTGGTCTAGAACACGCATCTAACTAGCTAAACAACAGCATGAACACAGAATAAAGACACTTGTTACTTTGGTACATATGCTTAGAGGCAAATATTGGTCTGTCTCTATAACAAACACAAGGAAGTAATTCAAAAGACATACAAGTTCCATCTTAAGCTTGTAAAGTACTATTGATGTACCTGACCTCTGTATTTCTGAGAACCTGTGCTGCTTTCTGCTGGAAACTCAGTAGCCAAATTCACTACAGGAGAATAAGCAGGGGAGGAAGAGAGATTTGCTGGTTTTCAAGATTTTCCATTACCTGGCCACCGATGGGAACCTTTCCAATTTTTACTATTTACTAAACTACGTCTGCATACTAATCTAACAGTTTAATATCGGAGAACAGCATACATTTACGACACGTTTTCTCCCTTATGGAAAGGGAGGGGAGTGGAAAAAACCACCACAATTCAGATGTTTGTTTGCTAACAGTCTACTGTTTGCTAACAGTCCACAATTAAGGACATTTACTACATGTCGCCATAGAAGTGAAAACCTTATTTATATACATTGCCTTATGGATATATCAGCCTCTATTAAGCCTCAGCAAAATCCTTCTAAATTTATATTAAAAACAACAACTATTAATGACCAAAAATAAGGTTTAAACCATTTAATCCTATTAGAGCCTCATGAACTCAAGGCAGTATTTATTGGACAGGACCATTCTCCTATGCACCAAGACAGACTACAACTCCATGTTCACGATTTAATCAGCAACTTGACTAAGTGCAGATGGTTGCATGACACTTCTCTTCATCGGTTCCCTCAAGGTGCATGCTACACTATCACATTATTCGCTACCATTAATCCCTAACCCAAAAAGAACATTTGTTTACTTTAGCAAACAAGGCAAGAACTACAAAACAAATATACAGACTGCAGAGGAATATGTTCAGATGTAGTTTTAGTTATATTAAAATATAATATAGGAAAGACAGATTTCATTAATGCCTCCTACCCTCAGACCCACATGCACGTCTCATTATTCAGCTAGTTAACAAGGGATAAAAATGGTAAGTGCCACTATGGGACTTAGTTCTTTTTAAGAGCATATCCTCAACCAGACCTGTGTTCTTGAATGTGAATTCAAGAACACAGACCAGTTGCAGTCCTCAGAAAGTAGAGGAAAAACTACAGAGTAAGTTCTGAAGGTTTTATTTAGGTAACTCTTTCCAAAATAAACACTGAAACTTAAACACTTCCATACAGATTCGTGACCAATACTTTCATAGAATTATGGCTGATAGGAAATCTTCCCAATAAGGTCTTTGAACACTTATCTAAATACCTATTTGGTATAGACTGAAACTTGAATCATTCTCAACTGAAACCAGCTGTAATCCAAGTATGTACAAATATGCATATTGGATTAGTCTGTATATTAAAACAACACACAGTACTAAATGGAATATGGTTGATGTCAAACCAGTGCCTGCTTCACATAATGGAGAAAACTGTTAAAAGGAAAAAAAGTAGTTTCTTTGTAGGAAGTTACTTCAATCCCCCTTGTATCTCCTCCCCAGAACAGACGGTAACACTTCTGTGATAATGAACAAACCAAGTGAATCAAACCTAATACAAAACCACTTGCTGTTCAACATTATCTGTAATTAAAGTTAAACTGGAATGGGAATATGTTCCTTCACACATCTTCCTTTATTTCTCTGCACCCCAATCAACTAAAGCACAGTGCTAAAGTTGTTCTGTGACTAGGGATCTTCACACTGATAAGTCAAAGTCCTAATTATATAACATGCTGTAACTAGGTGCAGTTACTACCTAGTGCTTTTACACATTTTGGAAGAAACTCATCTTACAAGAGAAAAAAAAAAAAAAAAAAAAAAAAAAAAAAAAAAAAAGGAAGATTCTCCAAAGTTACCTTTCAGACAATTCCACACCATTATACGTTTTACAAATACAACCCAGGAGTAAAAAACAGAGTAAAGGGGAAACTGTTCTCTAGGACACCTCTGCAGACCTGCCTTTATATTTAGAGGGCATAGCATAAAACCTTGCCCCAAACATAACCTGATTTAGTAACAGCTTTGGTCACCTAGCATACAATAAAGTAGCAATGCCAAGTAGAGTGTACAACAGCAAAAGCTAACATCTGCTCATTCAGTGTGATGATCCTGTAGCTTTCAGGAGGTATTTTTGCCTGTTGCAGCATACTAAGCATCTGCTGCATTGACAGAGGTCATGAGAAATACACTTGATGGCAAGCAGGAGAGGATGGAGACAGAATTGCCAATAGCAATAATAAGGAAAACAGGAAAGGGTGTGAGCATTGTGCTGTCTAAATAATTCCCTCAACCCCTTTACTTCTTCAGAAGACAGCAGTTAACTTGGTAAAGGGACTTTTTAACTGGTCTCCTCTCTGGAAATGCAGTTTTTACACAAAAGATGTATAGAGATGCATCAGCCTGGCTGCTTCAAGCTGATAAATCCTCGGTCCTATGAAGAGTTTTCAAGAGGTTATATGAGTTTGTGGACTGCATTACACACTGGAGAAAATATGGGCAAAAAAATTACAGGAGTCAGACTTTCAAATATTAAACAAAAAAATAGAAAGTGTGAAATGTCATAATGTGGACATAAAATTACAATAAAATTATAACATTAAGCATTTTTTTTTTTCCTAGCAAAAATGACATAACTTCACATGCAGGTAAGGAAATTCCTTACCTCAACTGTAATTATTCTACTACAAAGTTACTGCCACAGTTGGCTCTGAATCTCACACATGTTGGAATTAGCAATTTGTAATGAATTCAACTTTGCTTTTTCAGAAGGACCAGGAAGGGATGAAACAGAATTTCTGCTGCATAAAGCCTGCAGGCATCCCTCCTGTATCACTTCACCACAGATTAATTTAGTTCAGTAAGCCATAGACTCTTCACTACCAAATTCTAGTATTTTGAGTAGTAGGCACATTAGGAAAGTCAGAGTGTTCCCATCCACTTCTGTCTCATCTTAACACTTCTCACCCAAGAAAGCTTGGTAGAGACCTATTTCACCATCTCTGAGACCAACATACTAGCTACAAACAATTTTTCAAGATCTTAACTGTAACAACAAAGTTCTTGAAATGGAGACTCAGGAAAGACTTCCCCATTTCCAGTAGGCCATTTTGAGGATATCAGTTTCTGATACCATTGGGGATTAGGAAATAAAAGTATATGAGCCTACACAGAATGGAAGAGAAGTAAAGAAGCATATTCCTTTTAGGAAAGCAAAGGACAAAGAAACAAAACCTTAATGAGAAGTTTTTGCTGCTGCTATTCTTTTAGTCTGTGCATAAAACATTTTTTTCAGCTCTAGACACACAGCTAATAAAACCATTTGGCTGATGTGTGACATATTTGGTATATGTGGTGCTTCATTACAATTTAATACGTTATTGTTAGAAAGGGTGTTCTCTATTTTCTTTCTCTGTTGGTGTTAAACACATATCAACAGGATGCTTCTCTGTGCCACTGAATGTTTGGCACTTAATAGTAGCTAAATTAACCAACCTTTCATCTGTCTGTCCATGTAAGATACAGCTTTACTTTCCTGTGGCTAATTGCTAAGCCAAAGCACTTACTCACTCTGCAATTCTAAAGGCTGGCCATTCACTTGGGAGCTTTAAGTACGCACACTGCGGCAAAGAGCTGGCACAGATAACCTGAATAACATTTCACACCAGCTTCTTGTCTTCTCCCTCCGGAAGCTTTTGTCCATGCACGTTAGAACAAGGAGTGCATCTAATTTACAGGACTCCCTGCACATCTGCACTCAGCAAAGTTACCATGTCATACTTAATCCTGAAAGCATGGGGATACTACACTTCCTGGCATGAATTAGATTTAGAAACATTCACATTTTATATAAGGATAAAGCCAATTCATACTTGTAAGCCAATTAAAATGTTGTCTCAGTCCTCAGAGGTTAACACGGTTAGGAGCTTAGAAGTGGATACTTCTTTTAGTAGAAACAATGAGTGAATGGCAGACAAAGAATTAATAAATTATCTTAATATGTCGTTGTTTACAAATAGACAATCCCTGCAGATGTTTTTGAACAGAAAAGGGCTTTAGTTACATTAATTCAAGCATACACAAAGTGATTATCAGCCAAAACTTTAATCAGCAGTTTCTTCTTGGACAGTTCCCTGCATTGTTTCTACAGAGAGCAGATTACTCTTCAAACAGATCCATTTATATTGCTGTCTGTATAGTTTTGCTCGCAGTCCCAAAATAGGGCCAAAACCAGATTCTTTGACCATGATAGGAGTAAGTTTTAAAATCCGCTTTTCTGCCATGTTCTGTTTAATAAAGACGGAACAGGAGAGATTTTTCTAGTCTCATTTAATTTTGCTGTCTTACATGGTGGGTAACATTCACCTTGAAGCACTGGCATCTCAAAATGACGTAAGAAATCAAGTCAAATGTTCCTAGCACTCCAGCTCTGGATAAAAAGCTACCCTGAAAACTTGGATAAAATAACTTTCCAAAGTTTAGATATTAAAAGAAAAAATAGAAGTCCAGTATTTTACTACTAATAAAGATAATGTGGTGGTATTGTCACACTTGAATTAAAGAGTTTGAAGTATTTCAGGCTGCATTGGCTTAAATTATAGAAGCCACCATACTCAAGGCTGAAAATCTGTTGACCTTTGGCAGAATTAGAAATATAATTTCAAGAATTGTCCTAAAAAACAACATTACCACCAAAAAACAAACAAACAAACAAAAACCCACACATCACTAAAGGGATCCTGTTTCTGCTCCTTTTAAATGTATGGAGCTAAAATAAATCAGGCATCCTCAACCTAGATGCAGCAAAAAGCATAGAGGACAATGCCACTGAGTATATTACAACCTTAAAAAAAAAAAAAAAAAAAAAAAAAAATTAAAGTCTAATTTACCTGCCTTGAAAGTATACATAAAAAGTGGACTTATAACTATAAAAATCAACATTTTTGTTTTTCTCTTCCTTATCAGAAAATCCACCTAAATCACTAAAATACATTAACTGTCTATATACAAAATTTTGGCCTAACTCATATTTTTCCCATTATTGATAGTAACAAATATTTTACAGTAATAGCAAGCACAGGACATTACTGAATTTCCTTTTTAAGAAAAAAGAGGAAAAGTATTCTTTACTCTTGTGGGTATGCACTCCAAATAAAGAAGCCAGAAAGTTAAAGGACAGAAACCTGCACTTCACATGTTGAAATTTAAGGTAGAAGCTGCATTTTTTAAAATTCTAACCAAAAGATGGTAAAGAGAGGCCAAAACCTACCTCAGCCTTCACCACACCTTATAATATAAATGCTCAAGAAAATAAAATTGTGAAAGTACAGCTTTGTAGCTAGGTTTACAAATCACTTCCCTTCAGAAAACTTGTATCAGGACTGAACCGCTGCTGCTGGTTATGATTACAGCAATTAAATAAAAAGAAATAAAATCCTTTAAGCCTAACATATTTATCATCTCTTTGATAAGGAAGAAAGAAAATGATACCATCTAATCTTGGCTGCAGACTTCCCTACTCCGTATCTTCTTATTTCACTGAAGCACCTGTTGCTTGAAGCAATCTTGTCAGTTGTCATTGTGTCTTAACAACTTCTATCCATGTAACAACAGAAAATCATTTAAACATATTTGTATCTTAGCAGTAAAGGAGACTACTATATAGCATGAAAATTAATCTAGCATGGAAAGTATCTGAGGTGCTTTTTTATTTATTTTCTTATTTTCTTTTTTTAATGATACGAGTGATAGACTCTCCTTTAGAAATAAAGTTTTACCAGCATTTCTGCATCATAAAAAATAAATTCATTCATTTCTATAGGCATAGTAGACAAGTGTCCTACATGCTATTTTTTGTTGCATCTAGCCATAAAAATGAGTCAAATTTTTCACAATTCAGTATTAAGTATTAGCTCATATTCCCAGTACTTTTTGATCAGTCTGAAAAATAAAAACTTCAACTTTTTAGATTTTACAGACTAAGATTACTTTAATTTACATTTAATTTGCATTTAATGCAAACTAAAAAGATTGCAGTCCAAGTTGAGATCATTGCTAAATATCAAGCACATTTGCTTAAATTCCAGATACCAGAAACACAGGCAGTAATTGGAGGAGAATCTACCAAATGGTGCAGTCAGAGATTCCGTCTCAATGCATCTCTTTTCTTGCACAGTTAAAGTCTCTTGTAATAGATGAGGGCAAGATAAGTCTCATGTGAAAGACTCTCTTTTCCCTTCACATGCATGTAGAAATAATTCCACTTAATTTATTCAAAGACATTCAGAATACAGTACCAGGTGCTACAGGAAGAGCAACGTCACATCGAAGGTTTCATGGATGCGCTTGTTTGTTAACTATGTAATATATAGTTCCCAAATTCATATATGGCATAAATCATAAAATTTGTGGTACTGCAAAGTAGTGGTTTAAAGTGTAAAGAACCATAAGGTATACCAAGATTAGATTTGAAAGCTATTTTTCTTCACAGGCAAACGCTGCCCAGGTTTGCACATTGGTGCTAGGAGTGGACAGTGTCTTCAAGTGGCAGTGGAGTATGCTCTGTGCATAAAACCATTGTTATTTGTCAATTTTCTGGAACTGAAAGATCATTGTATGAAGAGAAAAAAAAAAAAAAAAAAAAAGTTTTCCAGACACAAGAGAACCTTCTATATACTACTGTGTCCTGATCAAGGGCTTACAGAATGCGAAGACAAAAAAAAAAAAAAAAAAAAAATTCACAATAAAAAAGAAATCCCAGATCGCTGCCACTTACTTGTTTTCCAATTTCTATTTACTCTCTGAATTTTTATCCAACTCTGAAACGCTGATAAAATTGAAATTGATATCAAGTTAAATCTACAAAATTACAGTTGCTATTAATAGTGAATTTGTATCTTCACTGTTTCCCTTTGGCCTATATTTTAGCAATACCATATGAATTAAGTTGTACATGTTTAATCATTTGCTTTGCTTTAGAACAAGGTTATATTAGTTTCATTGATTACCTACACATACACTTGGCAGATTAATTTGCTCTGAGCTCTTTTGGGGATATGCATTTGAGGTTCTGTTTAGTGCTTCACCCAACTACAAAACTATCTAGAATCAAAGCAATCAAGACATATTTTTCATTTTAGGAAAAATATCAGAAAAAACATACAAAGTAGCCTAACAATTCCCAAACACTAGTACATAGTTTGGCCACTTTCAGAGCTGGAAGAGTGCTGAATCTCCCAAGACTGCAACCCCTTTTTTCAAATGCCTGGTACTTTGTCTGCCTGTTGTAGGATAATAATGAAGAGGATAAACATCAAATAACTGAATTCCACTAGTTCATTAGAATTCTATTGGTTACATAATAACAAAAACAAAACAAAATAAAAATCCCACCCATAGCCTCAAGATGATCCATTTTTGAGTATTTACTGAAAATAATTGAGTCATTGGCAAATGACTGTTACTTGCTCACCTTTATTACTACACTTGTGCATATTTCCTTTTTTAAAGTCACTATCCCAAAACTGTATCAAAACAACTCAGCTGCAGAAACCAGTTATGGTGCAGAAATGCATTAGACTGATCACAATAGGAAAAAATGTATCATTAGATTAATTAGACAATTATTAGAATTAGGCAACTATTAGAATCTTCAACAACTGATTCTGCGGTTCTGAATTAATGATGGATACCTTCTATCTACTTTCTACTAAAATGTTTATGGAGACATGTTTTTCTTTGATGTTTGTCATGAAAGCTAATAAAAAAGGGAGTGCACATTCGAACTGAACTACTATTCAAGAAGTATGATCAAAAGGTAGCTCTTATATCCATGCTTCTCATTACCTAATATACTGTATTCAGTAATGAATTGAGAATGCTTATGATGTCCATTTACTTCAGTAGTACTTCTTAAACTTTGTTGAAGACAGGATTGATTAAAATGCAATTTCTATAGCCAGTATATTTTCCAAGCAACTGAATTCAGTGTTCTCTATAACCTAACTACAATACAAAACTTTGTACAGTACATTAACAATATCTAGAATATAGTAATGAAATATGAGAGCCTGGGCCTCACAGTGTAAGTCAGATGTAAGCTGAGACATCATAGACTCATCAAATGGTTTTGGCTTGGAGGGACCTTAAAGCCCATCTAATTCCAAATCCCCTGCCACAGACAGGGACACCTTGCACTAAATCAGGTTGTGCAAAAAACTCAAATATGATAGGTCATAGCCTGTTCAGCGATCCTCCTACTCAACAGTATCAGTGGAGTTCCAAGACAGAAGTCTTCTAACCAGTGGAACGCAGCTAGCTGCTCATCCAAATCATACTCCTTTATGTGCAAAATAATCTCATAAAACAAAGAAACAGAAAGGGATCTCTGCCATTCATGTCCCTTTAGAAGGAGTCTTCAACTTATCCTCCCTGGGACAGAGAAATCCTTTCTACTGGCTGTGAAGGCACAATCTGCTGGCCTGCACAGAAGAGCCAGAGCATATCTCCTGGGACAGCATGAGGTCTCTGAGCAGGCAGCCCCCAAATCCTGCTCACACCACCCCACCTTCCCACAGTTACCCTCCTGAGGATCACTCCGGGTATGCAAGGTGGCCACTGTCACCAAGCAGAGCAGCTTTTCTTCTCCCCCCTTCCATCCTACTACTGGAGCAGTGCCTTAAACTATTTGTGCAGGAGCACGTTCTTTTACTTGAAGGTCAGAAGTCAGTAAGCTTTTCTCATCCTAGGAAAAATTTGGACATAGAACCAGCCCTCTGTCACCAACAACCTGACAAAACCAGAAGCCTGTCCACATGCCACGGGCCCCTGCTGCTGCACTTCTGTGCTGGCGAGTTCCCCCCTGCTCTGAGCCGCACACCATCTTGGAACGGTCATAAACGGTGTAGCTCAGCCTACTGACAATTAGAGTAACACAGTGAAAACAAGAATTTTATTGGTGAACAAAATAAAATATTTTTTAAAAGCAACTGGGTACATTTCTTGCACTGATAAGTTTTTCTGCACAACTTAGTTTCTTTTCCTTGATCCCATGATTCACTAAGCACAATCATTGGTGAGATACTGCACAACTATTATTTTGCTGTTGAATTAGGGACAGAGATATTTGGGGCAGTGCATAACTATCAGAAAATTGGCAAATGCATGGACTTATTGTACAGAGAAAAAGAAAATGTAGTATTTAATTCTTTCAAAATCCCTTATATATTATATTTTTATAGCTGCATTTGAAGTCATGATAGAGTCTCTACTGGTGTCCCTAATCTAGATGAAGATTTCTATTAGACTTTGAAATAAATATTTATTTCATCAGGACTGGTAGCAAGATAAACCCTTTTATCAAATTTTATAGAAGATATGCCCATACAGATACACTTTTGCATGTTTCCCCAAACTGCTATTATAATGATACAGAGCTGAGCTTTCTCAGACCTTCATTCAAATGAGCTTAGATAAAATGATCTAAACTGATCTTTGGTTTTGCAGATACTAGAGACCCAATTTTTACAGCTTGCCTAAGATCAGAGTGTGCCTCAGAAGCTGAACTTGTCATGAAATTTTCCTTCTGTCATTTCCAAGTTTTTCGAGTGTTCTTAGGCATTTGATTGATAAGACTTTAACAGTCATATTTCAAAAAGTAATTTTTAAGATCAATTATTTGTACAGATAAATATACTGCTTACAGGATCTCTTTTGCAAATCTTACACTGAGAGCTCCTGGTCTGTCTTCTCCTTGTATTAGTTGCAATTAACATATTGTAACCGTTACTTCCATAGTCTATAAAATTTACTCAAAATACATGTTCTCAGAAATTAACATGATTTTTTGAAGCACTGCAAATCACAAAATTAAGTCTTTCTAGATGTCTGTAACATCAGTGTTCTTTCTGTACAAACCAACACATCTTGCAGTCCAGTGGAAGGTATTACTCAACAGGGAAACCCACCAAATGTGGGAAGGATGTGGAAAGTGTTTACTCTTCACTGAATCAAGGTGTTTGCTATTCCATTCTGTAGAAGAATTTGTTTAACTAAGAGTTATTCAGACATCTAAAGAAAATATTACTTTAAATAGATGTCTGGACTCCCTCATATTTATGATAAATTCTGAAGTTAATGACTTAACCTGCCTGGATCCAGTAACAGAAGTTTAACAGAGGACTGCTCCCGAACTTTATCTCCTATGAAAACTTGCTAAGATAAATTCCTGCTATAGAGATGTCCAAAGAGGGGCTATGTAACTTGAAAGGAAAATGGAACAGTGCCTAAAACCCTATCATATCGTTGGTATCAAGTCATCCTATGAGGTACAGGGACACATGGCTTCCTGATGCAGCCTGAGGAAAGTACGCAAGATTTGTTTCTTCAGATTTTCATGTTGTTTTTTTCCAGCAGCGCTCTTGATCTTGGATGCAATGAATGAATACTTAGGTTTTCATTTTAACCTTGATTCAGTTAAGTGGGTAACAAGAAGATATTCCTCAATTAGTGTGGAAGTTTTGTTGTTTTTATTGTTGTTTGTTCAACTAAACTCGAACCTCTAGCTCACCTGTGTGTCCTTCACCACATAATACTGCTAACAGAATGGGCTGTTTGAGCCAGGCCAGGCTCTGGAACTTCAGCAGTCCAGGCTGAAGCGCCTTCCACTGTCCATCAGTGACTGTGGATACCCTCTGACATGCAAGAGCAACAAAGAGGTGTACTCAGAAGACCTTGGACTGTTACAAAGAAAATGCATCACATGTGTCTTCTGTTTTAAATTTCTTTTATACATCCCAGTTTTGAGTCACTGTTTATTACTTGACTTCTAATCTCAAGTGAAAAAAGTGTAAAGCAAACAGGTCCTTAAAATCAGTTATGCTATCACAGAATCACAGAATTTCTAGGTTGGAAGAGACCTCAAGATCACCGAGTCCAACCTCTGACCTAACACTAACAGTCCCCACTAAACCATATCCCTAAGCTCTACATCTAAACGTCTTTTAAAGACCTCCAGGGATGGCGACTCCACCACTTCCCTGGGCAGCCCGTTCCAATGTTTAACAACCCTTTCGGTAAAGAAGTTCTTCCGAACATCCAACCTAAATCTCCCCTGGTGTAACTTTAGCCCATTCCCCCTCATCCTGTCACCAGGCACGTGGGAGAACAGACCAACCCCCACCTCACTACAGCCTCCTTTGAGGTACCTGTAGAGAGCGATAAGGTCACCCCTGAGCCTCCTTTTCTCCAGGCCCAGCTCCCTCAGCCGCTCCTCATAGGACTTGTTCTCCAGGCCCCTCACCAGCTTCGTCGCCCTTCTCTGGGCTCGCTCAAGCACCTCAATGTCCTTCTTGTAGCGAGGGGCCCAAAACTGAACACAGTACTCGAGGTGCGGCCTCACCAGAGCCGAGTACAGGGGGACAATCACCTCCCTAGCCCTGCTGGCCACACTGTTTCTGATACAAGCCAGGATGCCGTTGGCCTTCTTGGCCACCTGAGCACACTGCTGGCTCATATTCAGCCGACTATCAACCAATACCCCCAGGTCCTTCTCTGCCTGGCAGCTCTCCAACCACTCATCTCCCAGCCTGTAGCTCTGCTTGGGGTTGTTGTGCCCCAGGTGCAGGACCCAGTACTTGGCCTTGTTGAACTTCATGCAGTTGGCCTCAGCCCATCGGTGCAGCCTATCCAGACCCTCCTGCAGAGCCTTCCTACCCTCAAGCAGATCGACACACGCACCTAACTTGGTGTCATCTACAAACTTACTGAGGGTGCACTCAATGCCCTCATCTAGATCACCGATGAAGATATTAAAGAGGACCGGCCCCAGCACTGAGCCCTGGGGAACGCCACTAGTGACCGGCCTCCAACTGGATTTGACTCCATTTACCACGACTCTTTGGGCCCAGCTATCCAGCCAGTTTCTGACCCAACGAAGCGTGCGCCAGTCCAAACCAAGAGCAGCCAGTTTCTTCTGTGGGAAACGGTGTCAAAAGCCTTGCTGAAGTCAAGGTAGACCACATCCACAGCCTTTCCCTCATCCACCCAGCATGTCACCTTGTCATAGAGGGAGATCAGGTTCGTCAAGCAGGACCTGCCCTTCACAAACCCATGCTGACTGGGCCTGATCGCCTGCTTGCCCTGCAAGTGCTGCGTGATGACTCTCAAGATAATCTGCTCCATGAGCTTCCCTGGCACTGAGGTCAAACTGACAGGCCTGTAGTTCCCCAGGTCTGCCCTCCGGCCCTTCTTGTAGATGGGCGTCACATTTGCTAGCCAAGCCTATGTTTTGCTATACAAGCATATATTTCAAGAATAAAGAGCTCCTTATGAGAAGGCAGACTAATTAGTATTGAAGACGGTCTTCTCCTTTTTATACTTGTTTTCTGAATTTAAAAATTAGTCAGGTTGGCAACTCAAGCATTATATTGGTATCTAGCATTTTTTAATAGGATACACAGTCTCTTGATGCTGTTGAGATCTTTATTTCCTATCCATCCTTTACCAATTAAATAAATATCAGCGGCATGAAATGAACCTCTGCTAAGGCTTGCTGAATACTGTAATGAAGAGTATGTGTACTAAAGAAAATCAATTGGTCTCCACCCTTAAGGACAGACCCAGTAGAAATTAACTTCTGAATTATCATGCGATCCATTTTCATTTCAGTTGTTCACACCACTGTGTTGTTCAGCTTTTAGATAGAAAATACCTTTATCTACACCAATGACTACCATTGCTCATGATACTCATCTCAAGTTAAATACCTCAGTATTCTCCACAAGGTAGACCACTGTTATCAGTGACGTTTTATGGTATGCAAACTGCAGCGCAACACAGCAGCATGAAAGATCAAGTTCTCTTGCAGGTCAAGAGTAGCACTAAAAAGAAAAGCAACATCTTCTAGGTTATGATCGAGTTTTAGATTTAGAAGGACATGTCCTGCTGTCCAAAATCCTCAGTCTTTGTCTCCTAGCCTTTCAGGTCTTCACAGAGGAGCTTTGTGAAGTGTCGTCTATTCCACTTCCATGAAAAAACTAAACTGCATTGAAATATATTGGAGAAACAACAACAAAAAAATAGCTCAGAGCAGAATAAAGATCACAAGCTAAGAAGATTCTTATTCAGAACAGAAGCTACTGAGAGATCAAGTCTGAATTCCTTAGCTGAATTTCTCTTATGGTCACATGAAGGACATAAACACCCTCTAAATAAGGAAGACCATCTGTATCAACAGGTATCAAGCTGTCATCAACAGGTTTTTTCTACTTTTAAGTCCTTTTGATCTTAAAGAGTAGCATCAGTACAAAGCTAAAATTGCAAAACTACTTACATCTCTTTTCAATCAGGAAATGCAGTATTAAGAATAACATAATTCAACATAGAATTTTTTTTTTCCAGCTTCCTCTAAGGAATCAGGAGCACCCTGACATTATAACATATCATGACACTCCATGGACTAACTGCTGAGATGGCTGAGCAGCAAAGATTTCTTTTGTTGTCAAAGCAGTTGTTTTTACCACAGTGTAACTAAGACTTACAAGCTTAATCATTGCAAAAGAACAGTGGAACCAAAGCATTTTACACAAGGTAAACTAAGGAAAATGAAATGAAAACATCCAGAGGAAAGCAGTTTATTTGCTGTTTATAGGAATATCAGAAGAATCAAAACACCATCCTTTGATTTAAGATTTTTACAGCAGTAGATCTGATGCCCATTTATTTAAAAATAAAGGAAAACCAATGCTAAGCCAGTGAGAAAAATGCCTAAGTTAAATACTACAGACATCAGTAAGCTGTAGAAGCATAACTAGCATGGGTACAGCACAGCCATTACACAGGCAAAAAGCAGAATGCCAAAAGCAACACAGAATCAAGTGATGTTATTTGTCAAACAAAACTTGGATGGATAGCAAGAAGACAAAATGCATTATTGCTTCGTGATTTAAGCTACAACATGTTTTTTCTACTAGTCACAACTACACAGATATTAAGTTATTTGTATTGTCCACAGTGATTTCCAAATCCCATTCCTCAGCCTATTCAGTTGAATTTCTAGGATATCTGCCACTATACCATGTGATTGCCAGCAGCTGATGACTGAGGTAATAGTATTTGTTTTCCCTCTATTTTTGTAAAGGGAAATCCATAAGCACACAATACAGTATATTTCTGGGCAGTGCAACTTTTCACAGGCTTCACTGCATCTTCTAGTTTCTCCACTTGCAGCTCCAAGCCTTCATCTAGCACTTCGCACTGCTGAAGCATGAGACCCTCTGCACAGTGTGGGTTTAAAGGAACAACACCTGCATTTTGCGCACGGAACTGAAGGAACGGGGTGAGGTCCAATAACACATTCAAGCTCCTACATTTGGACATAACATCTTTGTGCCTTCCTGATGCTGCCGTGAATAGCATTGTTGCCTGATATTCTATACAACTAGTACAGGGTTTGACACAAACAAAAACATTAGTGTATGAATATACATATAATTAGCAACACGCAAAAACAGATTACAGTCTTAGTTGGTAGGGTTGATGTCCTGACTTTGAATCTCCAGTGATATATATCAGGCTTGGAGGGTTTTGTTTTTTTCCCTCAGCAGGTCTTTGAATAATGTCTGAAAAAATCATCTCTCTGTTCTTCCACAAAGCATTCACATTTGGAAGACTACTTCAGAGAATGGTTCTCAATAATAAAATCATGCTCTCTAATACACTCTTCCACTGTCTTCTGGTCTATTGAACCAAAAGTATTTTCTGCCTCATAACACAGTTTGAAAAGAAAACTTAAGTGTTGCAACCTCTTACAGCTGGCTGAAAATACAACTGATGTAGATATAAATATCTTGGAAGGGATTGGAAGGGAGAAGGCACTGAAACAAAAGCTGTGTTTCAGCCATGAGCAAGAGCAAACATTCATTTCTTGTGCTGGAAAACAAAGAAACAAACAAACAAACAAACAAAAAAACCACCCCCACCTCCACAGAGCAGTAGTTGATGACTTGAATTTTGTGGCCAAGTGGTGAAGTCCTTTCAAGACAGGCTCTTTTAACACAATAAAAAGAAGCAGAAAATGAGATATATTTTTTAATTCCTTATCACACATCTATAGGGTCTGATCAGACAGGAGTTGATAGGTTTTTTTGTTTGTTTGTTTGTTTGTTTTTTTCACTCTGCTGCCATTTTAGCCACAATATTTCACCGCTGCCCCACCCTGAGACAGGACTTGAGACCCATCTCTCCGTTCCCTTATGAAACTGATTCCTCACTCCTAGAATTAAAGGGCAATTTAGATAAACCTTTTCTACTGAACTTCTAGGCAAAAACCATGCATAAAATACATGTAGAAATTGAATCATTTCTACATATATTAGAAAGAACTGCTAAAGAAACCAGCTCTTTTACCTCTGAAGATTTTTATGCTTCTGTGACATGGCTAGCATAAAACTCATTAGCTCGTTAATTCTCTATAACCATCTGAAAACTAAATTATGTTTTTGAAAAGAATCATTTAGATTGCTTAAGATTCATTATATTGAATTAAATCACACATCTTTAATTATGAGGGCTTAATTCTATCATCTGTCTTATTTTTGGCCGATTTAAGAAATGCCCTAGTATCTCCACACTCTTTAGTACCTTACATTTCATCCTTCATCAAACTGGACATCAGTTCTTTATTGCTGCTGAAGGTTTTTCAGGTGGAAATTCTTCATCATTAGCTTCACATTCTCACCCTTGCTATGAATTACTTGGATACTTTTTTCCTTGATCACCATCACCAGCTTAATGCGTTTCTGCCAGCTGCAGAAACTATGACCCCCTTGAGAATCCGGCAACGCAAATACAGCCCTCAGTTGCAATTCTCCTCAGTAATCAATTCTCTCTTTGTTTTCTTCTATATAATTTTTCTCTTTATCTTTATCATTTTAACAGCATAGTCATACCTTTCCAAAATCAATATTCAATTTAATCCCTCTCACTGCACATCAGGCCACATGATATACAGATTTTTTTTATTATTATTTTGCTCCTGAAACCCTTCTTTTTAAATCATTACTTTTGTAAAGCCACTTTTCTCTAATTCTTTTCTTAGCCTTCAACTTTTTATATTAATATTCTTCTTCCTTTGGAGGGATTTGGTCTTGTTTTATTTATTTATTTATTTTAAAATAAAAGATGTGCTCATTAACAGCTGAATTGTACTCTATCCTCTTCAGAAATATGTGTATATATATAAATGTTACTCCTTCAGCTATATGTTCAGGGAAAAAAAATACCAGCTCAGATGTAAAAACACTTTCTGTAAAATAACATGAACTGTGTCAGAGGAGTTGAAAATTAATATTTTCATGGAGAACTAATTTGAATATAGCAAGCTGTTTCTTAATGCACACTAGAAGTCACCATTGTTGCTATAAAGAAAATCCTCTGGTGGGGAATTTTTATTTATAAAACAATAGTCACAGACATACAAAATTTCACAGCTCAGTGATTACCATCTATTCCAGTCTTAGGAGATTACAATCATCCAGAGTTAAATAAAACAATCGACACCTGAATCTATGGTAGTTGAAGTTGCTGTGATCTCAGACACATCTCACGACCATTCAGCCTCACAAGGAAGGAGACAGAAATTTTTAAAATTCGGTAGTAGTAGTAAAACTGAGTCTCTTTAACCAATGCAATTGTCAAGAATGGAACAGATGTGGTTTTGGAGATAAGAACTGACCTCAGAAAACCAATACAGTATGGGGTCATCACTGTTCTAATCTCAACCCTCTCTCTAACATGAAGCTGTTGCTTTTATTTTTTTACTTCACTTTGTGGCATCAGCTTTGTTGTTGTTTTGTTTTCTTTTGAATTAGCATATTATTTAGCGCCAACAAATGGAAATTGCAGAGGTAAATAGCATCGAAGGAGATTTCTGGTCTATGCAAAACCCTCACAGTCGAACCAGGCTGTGAAATGAGTACACTCTTAATATAGGCCGCCGAGAACAACTGCACCTAACTACTATAAAGGCACATACTCTGCCCCCTCCCCAGGTTTTGTCACAGGATTATGAAAAGAATTATGAAACTATAGATATTTAAATACTTCCAAAATGTCATTTGAAAGTGTTCATATAATTAGTAACAAAACCCAAAAGCTATGATGCTCTTTCTTGCTATGAATGCTTGATTCTTCTCTCGTCGGTTCCAAAGTGATGTCCCTGAAAACTGTAAACGCAAAGCAAACACAAATAGCCATATCCTACTGGAAAGAAAGCAAATAAGGAAAAATATTCTGAGTGATGAAAGGGTACAACAATTACAGAGTTCTACAGAAGGGGAAGCTTTTGAGACAAGAGAACAGTGGGAAGATTTTTATTTATTTATTTATTTTAGCAAAGTACATTTGAGCATCACTTACAGAAAGAGATAAGCAACTCAGAATGCTGAACTAGGCAGGACAGTTACTTAGCTTGATCAGTCACAAGAGCTGGTAAGCAATGACCAGGTGGCAATGTGACGTTTATCACTGGTTGCCAGTGGGTCAGTCAGAGACTTCCCTCTCCCATAGCTGGAAATCGCAAGGGTCACATAATGTATGGCATGCTCAGAGGAGGAACAGAAAAAAAAAATTAAAAAAAAAAAAAAACAAAGAAAAAAAACAAAGAAAAAACCTCCCCAACCTATAAAAGCCTTAAAAAATCCTTAAGGTGAACGTTAGCAGGTACTAATTCAAATTATCTTATTGTCAGGACAGACGTACAGCACCTTCCACAGGCAGAAAATGCAGAAGTTTTTTGAAATAATTCCAATATTTTCCCAAATTAATAGGAATGCAGGAGGTATGCTAGGCCTATTGATTCATTTAACGGTTTGATTTCCTATCACAGGAAGCAGATGGACCCCTATTAGCAAAATACCAGAATCCTCTACTTTTAAATACCACTGTACTGTCAAGCTGTTGGTATTAGATGTGTTTTCCTTAAAACAATACCATATTGATTTTAATGATTCTCAAGAATATGCTGAAAAAAGGATGTAGAGTTCTTTCTCAATACATAAATTGCCCTGCTAGCATAGGAAACAGGTATCTGTTATGGTCCTCAAATTAAGAGCCACAAACCAAAGTTGTTGAGGTTATTTTACTTTGTAAAAATAGAAAATGGAAGACATTATAGTAAAAGCAATAGATAAATAAATAAAAATCAACCTTTTTCTCTTCTGTGTGAAATTGGTCAGTTTCTATCATCAATTCAATTATCAATAGGGAAAAAATAAACATTTAGTTTAGATTAATACTCCTTCTTTTGTTTGTTTTTCCTCCCTGAAATAGCTGAAGAATCAAACAGCTAGACAGGTAACGTTGCATGCCAAATCTATTCTCTTAGCTGGCTTATGACATGAAGATCCATAGCAGGTATGAGTTCAGCAAACTTCTGAAGTGAGAAACTTGAACACTTTAAAATCCTAAACCCATAAGCAGTGGGAAAAAATGCTGTTTAAAGGCGCCTTGTGAAAGAGACCGTCCAATGTGCTCTTTAGCTGCACTATAAGGATACAAAACAGTGACACTAAAGCATGGATCATCCCTTGGATACCTTCAGTTCAACAGAATCGCTAACACTGCAGTAGCTATTTGAGTCTAAAAAAGGGGAGGATATGAACACATGAAAAGTGATGATACAGCAAAGAGTCAAAATGATTTGGGAATCTAGAAATTGCCACCAAAACACTGTTATGCTGATGTTTCTATAGAAGGAAGCAAGAGAAGCAATGAACTGTTATGAAGTGAAGTCTACAGCCCCATCTTGAGGATGTTGCCTGAGAGGGAATGTCAAGAGCAAGATGAGATTCAGTGCCATGCAAAGCCAAATAACCAAAAAATAAAAAATAAAATTTACACTTTTGTCATCTTACAGTGGTCATATTGACATTTGAAAGGCATGCCACAGTTCCAAATGGAAGAGCAAATATATTTCTGAGTCAACAGAGCAGTGTCAATAAATTCAGGTTCACTTTGAATACACAGATATTCTACCAATATGATTTTTATGCACTGAATTGTTCTGGGACACACATGGCAGTCAGAAGTGAGGCACTCTACGGCTCTTGTGGCATTTCTACACATCAGTTTATAGCAGCAAAGAATAAAAGAGGGACTTGAGACAGTAGATGTGGTCAAGAAATATCTACTACACATTATAACAAATTTCTCCATTTATACCAAAATCCATTATCCCTAATAAAGTAAAGGAGTCATATAAAAAATGAAGCACTTAAAATTTGATTCAGTTACCTTCAAATAGGTTGAAGGAATAATCCTAAGTTTTTTTTTTTTTTTTTAAAAAAAAAGAGATCAAATTTATTATTTAAAATCATTTCTGAACATTTGCAATACCTTAGGATTATGAGGCTTAATAAACTACTTCAGATGGAGTCCTGTTCTGTTTTTTTTTTTATTATTATTATTATTTTTTTTCTCCTTATAGTTATGGTTTCTAGTTGTAACCCAACTGTGAATTTTAACGTAAAGGAATCAACTTCTTTCTCCATGAAACCAAGTGAGAACACAACGCACTCTTCTTATCAAGTTAAAAGACACTAATATGCTCTTCCAATTTGTCCAGACCTGGGTCTACACCAATGCAGTCATTTGCTTTGTCAGCTCCTAGTTCTAATTATTCTTTCTGCTATCAGCACATGTGAAAGGAGGGATAGTCAGAGCGCTGCTGACTTGAATCTCTGCTTAAGAGTCTTTTTAAGTATTCTTCCTTTTGTATCCTCCATTCTACAGATCTGCTTGAATACTAATGCCCTGAAATAATTTCATCATGAATGGAGCAATATTCCAGTATTGTAACTTCACTACTCTCTGATCTCTTACAAACTACTGATTATAAGATGACTCACTCTCCCTAGAACTGTGTAAAACAAGTTTACAACTATTTCAGATATGTACTAACTTGAAATAGGTAAGTACCCCACATGATTTTTCCTTAGCCTATTTTACAGTTCAGTGTAGGGTACAAAATTAAGAGTTTTGCTGAACCGGTCAAAGTGTGCACTAACACCAAACTTCCAGAATGTTCATAATACTGTACGCACAGTAAAAATAAAAATAATTTGAAAGATCCTCTTGGAAACCAGCTTTGTAATCTCAAGTATAATAAAACAGTCTCAAGACTACTGGTGTTCTGAATAACTCTATATGTTTGATCTAAATGGTCATACAAAAACAGGGTTACAATTAACAACAACAACAACAACAAAATCCACATAAAGGATTCAATAATCTAAGATTATTCAACTAAAGCAAAAAAATCCCATCACAAAGTTCCCACATTAAGCAATAGATGATTTAACACATTGAATTCATTTTTATCTCTCTTAGTGACAGTTTAAATCATTTTAAGAATGATCTTGAGAGCCAGTACTTCTTTTGATATGTTTTACCTCCATGATGAAGCTTCTCTTACAATCGCAGGCAGGAGCCCATAAAACCAATAGATAAAATAGAAGCTAAGGAACTTTTTTTCTTCACTGCAATAACATGCATACTAAGAAACACGGCTTCTTCAGTTTAATTCAACAAGACCATCTGTCAGTCAAAAGAAAAAAAAAAAAGACTTTGTGCATGATGTTTATTCTGATCCTTAAATATTTGTGAGGAATGAACAGACAACAGCAACAAGAAATCACCCAGTCATTAACCTTTCAAACTAAAACATTAAGATAATTTTGTAGTTATGATCAAATTAAAAAAAAAGTCCACAATAAAACAGGTATCATTAAAACAATGTATTCTAAAGAAGCCTTGCAATATTCTGCATTTCATACTGATTCAAGAGGGAAGGAACGTGAAGGTTTGGTGTTTTTTTGTTGTTGTTGTTGTTTTTTTGTTTTTTTTTTTTTTTTTTTTTTTTTTTTTTTAAATAAAGCTGTTGGAGAGAAGAGCTTGAAGCAGTACATCACATTCAATGAGTAAGACTCCCTACAAAGAACAATTATGCAGGAGAAACAAAGTCCAAATTACACAAAGCTCTCAAATTATAGCAGCATGAGGTCTCCAGCACCACCAAAAGAGACAGAGGAAAATAAAAGCATCTTAGCTGCATTACAGGGAGCCTTCAGAAAATAATCCTTCACACCACAGACGACAAATAAATAACCCTCTTCTTCCTAGTGTTTGTTGTTTCCTCCATAGCTCGGTGCATGGTACCATTTCTGGTGCCTGCACAGGTCTTGCACTTTTGGCTAGAATAACCCATTCATGGCTATTCTTGCTGTAGCAACACAATAACTGTTCCCACCAGATGTGACAGTTCTCTAGCATTCAATCACATCCCGAAAGCTACCGTTCCCTGAGACTTATCAGAAAGTAAGGGAACAGGGGTGGAAAAAGAACTCTGTAGGCAGAATTATGTGATAAAACCAATTACAATTGCAGCTGTTAACTAAAATTTCAGGAGTGAGCTACCTGTCATATCATCTTAATTTCTCATAGGGGAGCAAGAGAGCGGGAATATGCAAACAGAAAGAAACTCAGGCATATGAAGTGTTGAATGACGACAGGCAAAGCTAACTAGCCAGCACTAACTTCTAAAATAACACTTGAGCAATTTATGTTAACACTCCCGCTGAATGTAGTTTCACTTAGAGATCTTTAAGCCGCTACAAAATAAATAAATAAATAAATAAATTAAATAAGTTTTCATCTGAAGTCAAGAGCATGAACTTCAGACTGCTGGTTCCTCCCTGATTAAATAGCATCAGATAGCATTAGCACTTCAATCTTCTGCTGAAGAAGCAATGCACAGAAATAAGTATAAGAAACAAGTAGAGACAAATGAAGTGTATCTTACAAAATCTTCCCACGGTAACAGCTATCAGGGTTGCTTTTGGCCTTACACCCCGCACAGGCATTCATTTTGTCCCCTCATAAGCAATAAAATATTTTATATAGTGTAAGCTATTTGTACAAGATCCCAGATATGAACAAGTTGATATAATTGCACTGAATTGCGTGTATCCAGTCAGTTGTTTCTTGAAGTTTCCAATAACTACATATGTGTCCATACACTATAACAAGCACAGGCATGCATGTATGGGCATCCATTTAAAGTCTGTAATATGCATGTTAAAATTTGCCTTCTTTCTTCGAAGCTTTAAACTTGACTTTGCATATATCACACACTAATGTGCATTTGAATGTCGGCATTATTTTCCCATTTGTGCAGGAAGTAACCGGCTGTTACTTAGTACAGGGTCAACTTTAAATTCAGTTCTCCTTATACAAGCATGTATGTGGTAGACAATGAATTTTTTTTTTTGAAGTAGAAAAGCATAAATGGCTTTCATGCATTATTTTCATCTTCTTCTGTATTGTATTATACATTATCCTCTTAAAAATGTAAAATTATCTCCCCCCCAAAAGTGTTGGTAAGACATTTTCCTCTTTTCCTGATAAATATCTTTTCGCAAAATGCAGCAAACACTCATTCACACACTAGCTTTTCCCACTAGATGTATGCAAAATGTCAAGTGATGTTGCTTTGCCTAGACTAAATGCAACTTTCTGTATTGAAAGCATAGAGTATCTTCTCACCAGTTGTACACACTTCCTGCAGTAAAGTTAGAAATACTATTATGTACCCCTAAATTTACTTACAAAGACTTTAAATTGTATTTAATATAATCTATATAACCGTGCTATTGCCATGATGATCTATATCATGATGATCTATAACTAGGCAGACCAGTTTTAAACATAGGAACAGTATCTTTGAGTAGACCAACAATTATATACCAAAAGTTAGACAAGTATTCAGGCAACTACACTCGTTGGGTATTTGAAAATATGTTCTGTCTAGCCCACTATAGATTTTTAAATGTGTTTCTATCTGAAGGTTTTAGAAAAATTATACAGGAAGGTAAAAAACCTAAGGGAAGGGAGCTATAAGCAACAAGAACACAACCAAAAGTACTGTTAGCCATGAATTCAGCAGTGCTTCCTTTTGACGAGACACTGAGCTGGAGTCAAGCTCATCTCTACGCTCACAGGTCAAGGTCAATATAGATAACAGATACAACAGAATAAAAACAGCCCTTACAAACTAAGCTGCATTTGCTAGCACACTAAATTAGATGTAATGGAAGATCAAACAGGAAACAATACCAGCAAACCTGGATATGAAGTTTTAAACCTTTTTTTAAAAAACAAACAAACAAACAAACAACAAAAAAAAAAAACAGGTAAAATGTAATACTGTTAAACTCAATTACGGCTGCTTGTGTTAGAAACTGAGTTAGCACAAACACAGCTGAAAGCAGTATGCATGGCCGGAGTATAGGACAGTGCAGATAAGACAGTTCTATTTTGTTTACAAGGAAAAGAATGTAAGTACATCCACTTTGTTGAGGGCTCAGAAACCAGAAGAAATACAGAACTTAATAGATGAAACACAAAATAATGAATTCTACCTTCTCACCTAATTTATAGGTGGGAAGTATGGTAGAACATAGATGTGACATTTCGCTTGCAGTATTCCTGATAAGACAAAACACGTTATGGAAGAAAAAGGAAGGTTGGTGTGCTGGTACTGAAAGGTCACTTCATGCCTCATGCAAGATAGGTATGTCTCATTGTTCATCTCTCTGACTACATCAAGTCAGCTACTTCTGCCCAATAAGGTCCCTGGGGCCTGAAGCAACCATTAAATATGTGCAGGTAAATATAAGTGGCAGTTAATTATCTAAGCAATCCAAATGCTATTAATAGTAATGCCAGCAAGATCTTTCTCCTCTAAACTGCTAGGTCTGGGAACCTGAAACTCCCAGAAGAACGCTATCTTGGCACTCTTAAACCAAGTTGGGTTGAAATCAAGTTACCTATTGAGAACTTGCTAAGAACCAGCAGGGGTTCAGAGACACTGTTCTCTCCCAAGCCTTATTTCTTTAAGAAACAAGCCCCTTACTTTCATCAACTACTATATCTATCACTTCACACTCAGTCCTATCAAAATATTCTAACAGTTCCTCTTAAACAAAAACAAATCTAAGCAAAACAAGCAAGCAAACCAACCAACAAACAACAACAACAATAATAATAAAACCATGGCACAAGACTAACAACCCGGGTTTTACCCAACTGTGAGACTGCAGCAAACTACTGGAGCCACAAAGTGATTAATCTTCATATGAGAAGTAATGAGGCCCTCAACTGTAAGCCAAGGAGCCCCTCCCTCAACATCCAATTTCCACAAGTTTGGAATAAGTTCAGAGGACCCTAAAAATACACAATTCCCATATGGCATCTCTCCATGAGGCATCCTGCCCGAGTAGAAATAAAACTTCCCTTGCTGCTGCATCAAAGAGCGTCCTCCATTGAAGGAGGAGACCTTGCATTAAATCTTGTGAAAGAGTAGCATAAAAGAAATAACAGCATAGATGCATAGCAGTCCTTTTTCACTAGCTTTAACTTATGAGGTGATTCAAGATAAAGAATATAGCCCTCCAAAACATTCTCCAGGGTTAATCGAAAAGTGAATGGAATACAATACACTGAGCACTGTATCCTTCTGCAATTTTATTTCTGCCCTATGACAATATAAATGATATTTTTAGCTTCTGTATGCATCTAATAAAAACACCATTCTAAGAATAAATCAGACTACTGTTTTTCATAGTCTTATTTACTCAACTTTTGTTTATTTGATTGAACATAGCTGGGGAGTTTGCATTGCAGTCATAAATACATGACGTATTTACTGAGGTTGGTATACAGGTACTCGACAATAAGCGTTGAAATAAAGTAACTGCTTTCACTGCTTAGGCATCCCTGGTTCACTCCTCACGTACAACACGTTTCACGGACACACACAGTGCTCAAGCAGAAGCTTACAGAATAAAGACTTCAACTGAGTATTTTTCACATACCTTGGAGAAACTGATTCTCTTCTCAGTCAGAGCAAATCAATATTTCTTTCATCTAAGAAATCTGACTAATGCTAGCATTTACTGAATGGGCAACTATTTTAGACAGTAATTTTAGACAGTATTTAATAAGAGTAACACAAGACAAGTAATAAACATAGGGTAAGCAAAAGCTATTTTTATTTCCTTTAGGTTTCTGCAACCAAGAGAGAGATTTATAAGTGGTTGTAGATGTTCTGTGTTCTCCAGGATGTTACTGTTCAAAATTTAATCACTTGAACACCATTTATTATCGTCTCCCTGCCCCCAACACTTACAAGTATAAGGCAAAATACGGCTGGTATGGCCAGCTTGAAAACAGCTTACAATAAAAGCAGAAGCTAATAGGCAAAAACATTTAAGGACATTTGGGTTCGCTGAAGTGCCTCAACACACTGTGTTTTTTATCACTGTTGTCATTCATGTCCATTGTATTTGAGCATGGCAGTGCCACAGTATATATGGAAAAGTCAACCTCAGCAGCAGTAGAGATAGCTAGTTAAGTCTGCAGACAGACAACTTTTTTGATGCTATCATGCTACCATTTAAGAAGTTTTCCAAATTACAACTACTGATGTATTCATCTGTTACCTGGCATGCTCTGTTCCATCCTCCTGCCCCCCAACACTGAAGTTCTGCACAATATTTGTATTCTTCAACTCTATGTTCTGTTCTTCACATAAAAACAAAAAATAGTCAGCTGAACGAGAAAAATCCTTGAAGGATGCTCTTGAGTTGCCATCCTTCCTGCAAACTGGGTCAATCTGAAACATGCTCAACCTAATGCAGCTGACCCTTTCCAACTGAGGAGGTTCAAAGCATGCTTGAGGATAGGCTGCCTGTCCCTGAGGTGGAATGCCGCCTCTTTGGCACTTCTCCAGCACACAGAGGCATCCTCTGTACAGCATCCCAATTTCACACAGATCACAGCCATGTAACAAACATCACAACTTTCGATATTCCTGATCTGGTGCAAAAGGTGATCCCTTCTCGGCTTGCACAAATGCCCACATATGCAAGCTGCAGTCCTCAAAGTCCAGGCCTCCCTACAGGTCCCACAGGTAACTGTACTGGCACAACTGTACAAAATCAACTACAGGGGAAGATTAAGTCCCAGAACTTCCTACTCTTGAAGTTCATACTGATTCCCAACACCTGCTCTAAGGTCACGTTAGGTTATCTGGTACTCTGTGTAGAAAATGCATCCTAATCTAACATCACATGTAACCAAGAAGTTGTTGGATAGGATTCCCAGGAGAGGTCAATGTTGCAGTGGATGGCAGTTTGCCTCAAATTGGATAGAAATTTCCCTTGATAGAGTATTATTATTTTTTTTGTAATGCAAGACTCCAATTCAATTCAGTTTTTATTCTCAGTTCTATGTGACTAAAAGCTACAAAGACTTTCCTTGCAGCTGTTGCCTGAGATCTACCAAGCAGCTAAAGCATTGCATTTTTTCTGCAGTTTACTGAAAACGTTTACAAACATTATCTGTGTAAGATCCAGCAACATTCTATTCAAGCAAATCAAATAGGCTTTAACCAGCCATAGCTAGCACAGATCCCGCCGCCTTTATAACACAGTACACACAGGAAAAGAAAGATAAATCTGATATTAGTCAGGTCCTGTGGGATTTGAAGCAGGCAAGTTCTTGAAACATCTGGTACACGTGAGTGGAACGGTTGGTACAAATGCCCACTTGGACCACAGCAACCCATGCAGCTTTCAATG
Organism: Heteronetta atricapilla; assembly: GCA_011075105.1. NCBI lineage: Eukaryota > Metazoa > Chordata > Aves > Anseriformes > Anatidae > Heteronetta > Heteronetta atricapilla. The sequence continues at coordinate 3,060,922 of CM021743.1, read as the reverse complement.
GAAATGTCAAATGGGACAAACACTTGGCCTACATTCATAGTGTCACTATTTCATATTCTACTTGATAAACAAAATAAGCCATGTTTTGATGCACTTGTCCTAAATCACTGCAGAGATCTGATATAGTATAGACCCCAAAATATTAAATCTCCAAGAGAAATTCAAGTTCTTTTGGACTGAGGTAACTACAGTTAGAAATCAGAGTACAGTAACCCACACAGAAGAGGAACAAGGTTCCATTGAAAAGAAAAGAAAACCCTGAATACACTTTAAGAGGTTATTACTTGACAAGATCATGGTTACTTGCAGCATCTGAAACAGGTGACTTAATGATCACTAAAAATGTCACTAGTATACAGTGGAAAGAGTATGCTAAGGGTCTTTTATAATTAAGAGAAAACAGAGTCCAATGAAAAATTACAATCTCATTACTCGGTTCTTTTCAGATCAGTTCCTCAATTAGCATTTACTTTCAGTATGTCCCTCACTACTGAGCACAAGGCTAGAGGCAGAGATTCATCCTTCTTCCTTCAAATCTTTCATAACCACTGATCAATGATTAGCTTGCTCCAATGCCTCCACATTTCCAAAAAGATAAAATAGTATTGATTTTTTTTTTGTTTGGTTCTTCCTTTGAAAACACAATGTTAATTCTGCTTCATTTTCTGATCTGTCAGTCTTCACTCTCTACATCCTTCTTTTTATGACTTACTTCCAAGCTGTCTTTTACGTAGCTTACGTTGCTATGTGGACAACATACTGACAGAATTTAATTTTTTATGTGCATCTCAGTACACCCTGCACTTTCTTCTACTGTGTTCTTATTCCATACACACACACTGGACTTTTCTATGTATCAAAGCTATCGCTACAGTCCTCCTTTCATTTTCACAAGCTTTTTTAAATTATTTTTTTTAATTATTATTTTTTTAAAGGCTGATTTATACACCTTCTTGCACACTACCAAGAAGTGCATATATAGTCTAATCAGACTTGATTAGTGTCTGAATCATGCATTGCACAGTTCATTTATGATTAGTGTTTCTGCTGGATATTTCCTCATGTCCTGCTTTGTACTTTTTAGCTCTTTTTACCCATCTCCCACCTACAGCTACAGTCCTCCTCGGCAGAAATTCCAGCACCTCCTGTTGGGTTGGATGTCATTTTTTCAGGTGCAACAACTTTGGTAATAAACCTTCCAGGCAGGTCACTTAGACTGCCAACCTTCTGCTATCATGGACCAACACAATGCAGAGACAGAGATGCAGTAACTGATACAGCTGTGGGATTCATTACAAAGTCAGATGAGCTCTTTGTCATTTAAGTAGACAGGAGAGACTGACATTAAAATATGGTTCATTAAAAGTGAATTTGAGCCTCACCATTCACTGTACCAAAACATCTGGAGACGATCTGATTTAAACCAGAGTGCCTTAGAAACTATTTGAGCTTCTAACTAAGCACAGGGGATTTGGCAAGTAAAAGGCTGCTGGTTTTGTATCGGTATATATTTTACAAGAATATATCACTACATATTTTAGAATAATTTATTTTTTATTAATACCATTGTACTTTCTGTAAACTGAGAAAGCACAGAGCAAAAAAACATGGACAACTCATACTAAAAGCTATTACGGAAAAGACTGCAAACAGTTTGTTTTGACAAGTAATCCAGGAAGATATACAGTTAAACAGGCAAAATTCTGTGTACTGTATTTATTTTCCACATATTCATCACCTGTGTCTAGATATGAACGCAAAAAAGTGAAGTCTTGGAATAAGAGAAGCAGAAGATGTGTAGAGGAATTCAGCTGACAGCTAGGCCATGGAAGTAACTTTCCTTATCTTAACAGCTAAAGGTAAGGAGAGATCTGTTCTGAAATAGATCACTATTGCTTTTGTCTGTGTGAAAGGATGATGTAATTTATGCAACATTCTTCATTCTTAACCTTCACATTTCATTACTACACTGTACTATTTGAATCATCAGGACTGCAGACATCACATACAGTAAAGCAAAAACTTTGAGCTAACTTGTGATCTGTTTACTGAACTGTTTAAAGAACTCTTATAAATTGTCAAACAGGTTTTTAGAGTGCCTTGGAAACAAGTAACATCTGTTTCATAACACTTTTCCTCTCTCCTTTTAGAAAAAAAAAAAATCTTGTTAATGTTATCAAAAAATAAAATGCAAAAAACACAAATGGAACCAAAACACATGTTAAAGGCATGACAAAGAAAATTAGTACATCAAGGCAGGTGGACATACCAGTGAAATTTTCCATGCTTCTCTTCAGATGTATATTCATTATGATTTGTCAATGCATCAGAGTCGTTTACTCAAGTTAAGCATATGTAGCTTAGAGCACGTTTTTTTAGTCAGGAGAGGCAACATGAAAGACAGAGGCATGAACATTCATGTAGAACAGAACAGTATGTTTTACCAAATAATTACAGAAACAAATGAAAAACAACCTATAATATAACAAAGCACACAGTATGCATCTACATCCTAGAAATACCAAAATCTCTAATTCTAACTTTTATTTGTGCTTATATACTTATGGATGTTTAATTAATGAGACATTTCCCTGTGAATTTCTATTTTAAGTATTGCAATTTCATACTTAATTGTGTACTTTAAAAACATATACTTATTTATAGGATTTTACAATACTGAAAAATGTAATGTGGAATAACTTTATGATCAGGAATGGAGTGTATTTTTTCTTTTTATTATGGTTTACAAATAGAGACCAACTCCCATATTCATTCATAACTCTGACTTCTTATAACTATTGATGTAGAAGGTTATTATTAGATGTGTTAATACTACTAGTGCCATTTCAAAAGCTTTGATATTACTGCTTAAATATTACAAAAGTGATATTACCTTTCTAAGCAGCACTGCATTAGGAACACCTTAGCATCCTCAACTAGTAATTCCTGTTGTGATATTCTCGGTTAGTGATTATTCGGGGGGGGAGGAGAATGGGGGGGAAGATCATCATAAAAATATCTTCAACAGCTGTTTGCATCTTTAAAATAAACAATACAGTGCCAAGAGTTTGCCATTGACATCAGTTTGCTTCATACTCCGATGAAGACTGGGAATCACGATGAGCCTCAGCTAGCTCTTGCAGAGGTGCTTTTAAAACAGAATTTTTAAAAAGTCAACTCAAAGAATCTGCACTTGGTGGGAGACTAGAATAGTTCAACCCAAATTAAATATAATGCACAGTTATGCTACATATCTTAAGCTATTTTAGCCTAACTGTCTTAATGGTAAACTTTTGTACTTAGCCAGTGACGGTGGAGCACAACACATTCCAATTCAGTGTGCTTATCACGTCACATTTCACAGGGAAACCTTCCACTTTTTATAAAAGTATCAGCTGTTGTCAAGATGCAAAACGTATGTGAAAGCAAACAACATAATGCAATTAGTTAATTTTGGTAGATTTGCACAAGTGTTACCAAAGCAGAATTTGTTCCAAGTATATCACAGTTATCATGGGGAAAAAAAAAAATAAAAAAGTGTTAATTCCTGAATGTGCAAATGTACTACCTCTTGTTTTTGATACCACTTATTTCTACAGCTTCAGACAAAGGAAGAAGATAAGTTGTTCAGTGTTGCTTCTTGAAATGTCGGACAGAATGACTCCCTATTGATTTTCCTGCTGCTATTCTGCTGAGGGTACAATTGAAAGACATGCAAGTACTTTACACTTTTGTAAGGTAAGAAAACATACAGACACTGAAGTACTGAGCAAGGCCTTGGAGGTAAAGTAGCTGAAAAACACAGAACAAAGTACATTAGCAGCCTTAACACAGCCTACCTGACAATAATGTATTTAATTGAAGTCTGAACAACCGTGGAAGTGTGCACCAGCTACAGATTCGATTCATTATCAGTATCATTAGGGATTTCGCCCAACTGAAGTGAATTCCCTGCTGTTTGAAATGTGACCAAACAATTTCTGACATAAAAAGGAATCCACAGATACTATTTTTTCTATTAAAGGTTGTATCAAGATACCATCAAACAAGAAAAGGATCACAGAAAATGTTAAAAAGCTTATAAACTAAGTAAACATCATTTTCCCTATCTTACAGAAAGAACTATGACAAAGAACAGAAATTACCACTGATTTAGTCCAAGGTGGCATACACAATTTTCAGCCACCTTGTACCTAATTTCAGTATTAAAAGCAGCAGCATAGTTTATCGTTCCAGTTTTCCATGAAGCTTCATGGCCTCCACTAAGTCCTGGACAATTCAGAATGCCTGACCAAGTTTTATCTTGAGTAGCAGTGCAACATAAGGAACTGTAATTAACAGCAGAACTAGAAGTGAGCCTGCAACTGACAGTTTCCTGTCCTGTGCATTGATCCTTTCTGAGAGTACTTTTGTAAAGCACTTTTTCTTTTAAAGATCAATAAAACCGATAATGCCTATACCAAGTGGTCTAAATATCAAAAGTATCAACAAGTGAGGGGAGACCTCACTGCAGACTACAGCTCCCTGACGAGGGAAGCAGAGGGGCAGGCGCTGAGCTCTGCTCTCTGGGGACAGCGACAGGACCCAAGGGAACGGCATGGAGCTGGGACAGGGGAGGGTCAGGCTGGGTGCTAGGGAAAGGTTCTGCACCCAGAGGTGGTCGGGTACTGGGACAGGCTGCCCAGGGACATGGTCACAGCCCTGTGCATGCTGGAGGTAAAGAACCATTTGGACAATGCTCTCAGACACATGGTCCGATGGTTTTTTTGGGGGTGGTCTTTTGGGGACCCAGGAGATGGACTTGATGATCCTGGTGGGTCCCTTCCAACTGGGATATTATATGATTCTATGAATTTTGGTTAAAAAGTCTCTTTCAATGATACTTACTGCTGAAGCGTTAGAGCACAAGTTTACTTCTTCAGCACTTAAAAGTGTGACTTCACAGCTGCTTCTTTAAAATGCAGTCAATATTTGTATATTACTTTAATGAGTTGCTAGTAACCCAGACTCCTAACACACAGCTGTGCTTTTGGAATCAAACATGCAATTCCCATAGATTTCAGTTACCAGAACTGCATTGCTTCTCCACCTCTTTTACTTTACATTTCTAGCACGTCAAGTTAGAACTTTTTTTTTTTTTCTCCCTTCTCTTCCTCTCACGCTTTTCAAAGGAGTCCTGCATGAAGAGATGGTGTTTGGTGGCTTTGCCGAGCAGCTGGGATACTTTGATATCTACTGGAGTCCAGCTGTGAATGTGGATTGAAAGGATAAGCCAAAGCACAGCAGACTTGGATTTTTAAGATTTCTGTTAAAGATTTCTGTTAGGCCTCTCTGAGGCAAGATAGTTTATCAGTGCCTAACTCCAGAGAAACAAACCTCAGCACCATTGCAATGAACCTTGACAACTACTAAAGTTTTTCAAGCTTGCAGATCTCCATATATTCTCCTTAACTTTCTTTTGGCTGCATGTGGAACTGCTTCTGTTTAAGAACTGGAAACTAGGCTTGTAACACAGCCATTTTAAAGTAGTTTTTATGTTTACAAGAAATTCTTCTTTTCTCTGTTTTATTAGAAAAAAAAAAAAAAAGATCTTCCTTGTTATACTGAGAGATGTAAACGGTTAGTTTCATACAATATTTCAAGTTATTTAGAAAACAGGAAGAAGAAATTCTATCACAATCTTTCCCAAATACATATATATTTAGTTTTTCATTTAAATGGTCCAGGTACTTCTTCCTAGAGGCTAAAATTCCTTTTCACCAATGGACTAGACTTCAAACACCTACTAGTATAGAGAGTAACAATACTTTTCTCAGGATAAGGGATGCAAATTCATGTACATTCCTCAGGTCTTTCCTTGGTCTTCCCCCAGCACAGCAAAACCACAACACCCCAGAATGCCAGTTAATTTGACTCCAACTATAGTTTTGCTTAACCAACACCTTTACAGTAGTCAGAAAACATGCAAGCTATGAGGAATGCATATCAAAACAAGGGTAAGAAAGTGTGACTTCTAAGAAACTGCAAATTCAATTGTGCACAAAAATTAAATACTTTCAGTGAAATTTCCATAATTTTTATTTCTTATCCACATACCCACTACCATTCTCTTTGTATCTTTCTGCAGTCTTAAGAGGTAGCATGTATTTGGTTTAAAGTGTTTTTTCTGTTGGTTGGTTTTTAAGATTTCCTTCTTAATTGCCAGTTATGTTTCTGACAATTATAGATTTCAAAATCAATCCTATCTTTCCTAAACACTTCCACCAGACAACAACGTTGTGGCTAGATACACACAGAAGCGATCGTAGTAAAACTATCAGTGACCTGTAGGATTAGTGACCTGTAGATTATTCTAGGCACACTGAATCACTGAAAAACTTAGGTATCAAGAAAAAAAAATCTTACAAGGAATATTGTATTTTCATCTAGAGTGGTTTCACGTAGAAAAAGCAAGAAAAAACAGTACTGATTTATATTGAGAAAGGGCTCAAAACCCATACTTAATTTTCTGTAAAGGTATTTTATTTTTTTTTGTGGGGACGGAAAAGAACATTCTATTTGTAATGTTGGTTCCTATCTCTTCAATCTGCATATAGAAACACACATCAGGTTTCAGTTTACCATAAAAATATCAAAGGGGGTGGGGAGATAAAAGGATCTTCCAAACAAAGGATGTTTGAAATAATATCAAATCACTTCAGTGCAGATCATTTAGAAGACTTCATGCAGAACCAATTCTGATTTTTTTTCTATGCCTTTATCATCTTCCTAAGAGCAAAGTGTTTCCCTCAAATCCATTATTTCTAAACCAGTTCTCTAATTCCAGGTGGCATGTAAAGAGAAGGAAAAAAAAAAAAAAAAAAGTCAACTTATTTCAATAGATTTTTTTTTTAAGTTGCTTTAGAACACTGAGGGAAAGCACACAGAAAGCTGACATGGTTTGCAATAAGCTGTTCACTTTGTGAGGCCAGGTGAAACTCTTGAATATGTGGTATTTCCTTGAGCATAAGTTTGGTTCTGATTTGATCTCCACCAGAGAAAACTCAAGATAAATTAATTGGAAATCATCCTGATTGCCAAAACCTGGTCCTCAAATGACACTTTTCAAACTGATCATCACAGTGATCTGTGGCCTTCAGTTTGCTGGGGTCTAAGCTATTGCAATTATCCCTACACACATCTTGGTTTGTTTGTTTTTATTTCCTTTTTTACAGCCATGCACCATTTGATGCATTTAAAAGCCAATCTTGAATATGAATATGGCAGCAGAGAGGGAAAGGAGAGTAACTCATCTTTTGGTACAGTTTCATTTAACTCCATTTGCTTGGATACGAGGCATTCTCATACACTCCTCTACCACCGTCGTTCTTTCAAAAATAGCATGCCTTTTGCCTCATCTGACAAGCAGAGCTACTACTGTCTTATGTTTCATTGACTGAAAAGACAGATCAGGAAGATTACTGGTAAAAATATGTGCATGATTTGTATGTAACATACATACAAATACAAGAACTGTTCTGAAAAGTATTTTCAAGACAGGTCTGCTGTAAATTAATGCATAGCTCTAAGGTCAGTACCATTTCCCATCATCAGAGAGTTCATTCTTTAATTTTCATGCAACATTTTATTCTTAACAGATTTTAGCACGTTCGTTCTGTATTCTTCCACTTAGTCTGAAGAAGCCTTCGCCACTAGATGTCAGTATAAACAGAACATTGTGGATCGCATTTCTGTTACTGACTCTACAGCGTATTCTACTTTATTACTATATTTATAAATAAATAAATAAAGATAATCTATCAAGTCATGTTGATTGACTTGCTTATTTACTAGAAGATGAGTAAATGCCAAATTTCAAATACATACCGATTTCCTGAATGTGGATCCAAAGAGATGATGAGAAAAATGTTAAAGATACAATATTTGAAGTATGGAGGATTAAAGCTACCACTATTTTATTTATTAGCTGATTATGTCGTGCATAGCCAGACTTTTTTTTTCTTTCTTTTTTTCTTTTTTTTTTTTAAGAAAGCATTGTAAGTATCTGTCTCATTAGAGAGCAGAAGTAGCAGACAGATTAATGCACATATGCTACAACATTAATTAGAGAATCAGATTTTGCAGAAGATTGATAATTTGATAGTGACAATTGTAGCTGCAATTAATTGAGTCTTTTCTGGAAATCTTCTGATGATATAAAAATAAATCACAAGGATGCCAAGATCCAGCTTGAGGTGGAAGGAACACAGGAATTATCTTCAGCATAAAGACAAAAATGCCTCTCAACAAAGTGGAATTTGTACTGTGATTTTGCAATTATATTCCATTGTCTGTATTGACTTCTAATGGAGAAAAAGAAAAATCAGGCCACATTTAAAAAAAAAAAAAAAAAAAGAGCTTGAAAAAGCTTGTTTTTAACATAGACAAACAAAGGTTCCAATCAGTAATATAAGCAATCAACATGTAAAATGTCCTTAATAATAGGATAGTGGCAACAGAATAATGGTAGGAGAAAATAACTATTCAAATTACTCTGCTCAACTGACATTTAATAAATTCATATTTAAAAAATGACATTTAGAGAACTAGATGATAATGCAAATGAGGGCTATATTTATGAATGGGTGAAAAAACAGCTTCTAATCTGAAGTCTAAGAGCACCCCAGGTTTTGGTTCCCAGCAAGAAAACATGCTAGGTTTTGGAACGTGGCAGAAACTTGCTGATGGGCGGTGATCTGATGCAGTGCCTCAGCTGCATTCTGAGATGAATGCCACAGATTCCCCATCTGCCCCTACTTCCAGTGAAGAGAAAAAGCTTTCCAGTGTTGGCTCATTCTTGTTTATCCACATAACCCTCTTAACATGAACTAACGTTTTCCAAATATAGGATGGTCCAATATGCCAAAGTGAGATGTTCCAGTCAACAAACTGGGGTATTGCACTGTAGCAAACTGGAGTTGGGCTACTGTCAAAAGGTGTTTGGATGCCTCTCTCCATTTATCAGTGCATATTATACATCTCCATTCTGCCTAGCAGTTTCCATTATCAAAAGGCCATTACAATTCTTGCAGAATATTTTCATTGGCTGTAACAGTCCTCTAAGATATGGCAAAAGTCTTCTGTGCTCAGCCACAAAAACATGTAAGAAGCATTTTCAGCCAGCAACGGAGTAAAAATTATGATGGTCAGTGTTCAAAATGTAGCACAACTGTAGTACTAACATTGATCCACTCATTTGCCTTAGAGCAAAGAACCCATAGGCAGTCCCTTGAGTCAAGTCACAGAAGCTCTGCCTTCTCTTTTTCTCCCCCCACCCCTTTGCAAAAGAAATAATTATTTGCTAAAAATAAAAAATAAAATCTATATCCAATTACATACTTACATTCCATTTATTTCTGAAATGTTCATACTCCTAGTACTTACTTACTCAACAGGGCTACTACAGGGTTTATGGGATCTGGTGATAAAGTCAAATATTCTAATGTTACTTACTTGAATCTGAGATTTAATTGTATTATCTTCCCAAACATCAGTTAAATATTTGCCTCAGTTTATAGAATTGAGCTGCCTTTGCAAACTATGAGATCATTTATTTCATGTATCTTTGATGCAGAACAAGACAGAAATATCAGCTTTCTCTTGCTGCTTGATAATGTAGTTAATGTCTGTACTATGTTAGGGAATCGTAACGCATTACAGAAGGTTTAAGCTCTTCTGCTGATACTTGATGAAGCTTGGGAAAGAAAAAAACTGAAACCCTATTTGTGAAAATGTCAAAGATATGCAGGTTGGTAAGGGGGGAACTGTGTTAGACACTTCAGAGCAGGCTTAATTCTGTTCTCTTGTTTATGTGGTTTATTATGCATTTTTATTTACATGATTACACAAGATTGTCCCACAGGGTACCAGCCTCACTCAGCAATGAGATCACAGACTGCAATTATAGGGTTAGAATGACAGGTAAGAGAGGTTTGGGAAGAAGTACTATGTTTTTGTGAGGAGCTAGACACTATGAGGTTTTGGTGGATGCATTAAGAAAGTACACAAAGATACAGCCCTCATTCTTAAAATTAAACTATGTATTTAATTGTCTCCCCAGTTTGTTTCAGATACAGGTAAAGACATGCACATGACCACTGTCTTAGCTTTTGAAGACTTCATCTGAATTCTGATATTTATGCAGGACTTGAATGAAGATTCTTATCAAGTCTGGACTCAACATGTTACACAAGAGCTTCCTCATGCAGCTTCGTTCCCTTTCTTTCGTGGAGAGCGACAGTGCTGTTGTTCTTGGTTAGTTGTTCAGTTTTTAAACAGAACTGTTGTTAGCTTTGTTTAGCACCAGTCAGTGCTGGGTAATAAGTGACAATCATTTTATCCAGTGCTGGGCTGAAGGTACACATGGTTCATTTTATGCTGTATTTTTACTCCAGCCTCCTAAATTCATGTATTTAAAAACAAAAGTCACCTAGTGTTGTAGCCATACATTTAAAGTATGTTAGAAATACAGAGGTTACACTTCAAATCCAACATTAATCTTAGGTTTTCCTCAGGCAATATTTATTGTAATTAAATCTTAAACAAAATTAAAGAAAAGCCTAAGCCTTGCATCATACAGAGCTTGCAAGTCTGCTTATCTCACACTTGAAATTACATCCCCTTAATAGAAAGTCAGTTTCAGTTTGTCAGAACACAAATGTTAATTAGAGCTTCAGAATGCCTGTTTGAGTCTCAGATAAAAAAAACACCAATACATAAATCAAAACAATGTAATCAATACAGCTGCTGCAGTATTTGTGGCATTCATTTCAATATCTAGACTAAAATCCCAGATAGAAACATCTGAAAATGAAATAATCAACATCAATCATTTAAATCAAATTGAGAAGCTTTCAGACTGTGTAAGAGTCATGACTACAATTGATTAAATGGGAACTTCAGGCATACTCTTTAATTGTACAAAGAAACCCCAACCTATTTGTTGGTGTTGAGCTTTTTGTTATTTCAACATATTAATAAAGAACTATTCAATGAGCATAAAACTCTTGAAATACAGGCTGAAACAGTCTGCGAAATCCTTTAAGAAGCCAGCACTTATGAGCAAAGATGGGAAAAATTCACTCTATGCAGAAATAATCAACAGGACATACACTAGTCAACTTGATCTTTATTAACTCTGTAACCATCTTCTTGCTCTGCTCTCTGTCCCTTCAGGACTATCAGGCATAGACTTTCTAATAGGCTGGGGTTTTGCCTACTTCAGTTCATGTTGAAAGAAACATTAAGTCTCTTTGGGATCACACAACCATAGAATGATGTAGGTTGAAAAAGACCTCTAAAACCATCAAGTTAAGCTAGCTCCTTGATAAAGTTTTACAGCCACTCAATACATTAATACTAATTTAATCAAGCTCCATTTTGGAATTATCCACAACTGAGGGAGAAGGACCCATTTCACCTGGAGAGGGTTGAAAGTGGGCAAACTGCAGAGCTCAGCAGAGTATTCCATCTCCATTTCTGTAACCTGGATCTAAGCTGTATCAAAACAAAAATGCTGAATTGTAGCGCTACCAAACATGAGCAGCAGGTGTTTGCACAGTACTTCTCTGAATACTTGGAGATAGTGGAGGGAGCTTTCAAACCACTGCAAAAAGGAATGCTTACTTACAGGTAGGTATTCAAAACCTAATGGTAGACTTTCTTGCAGAACTTTGTGTTGAAGATCTCCTTAAGAGGATGACACTTCATTGTATTTCTTCTCTGTCATTGACTCTGTCAACGTCTTTTGCCTTAAAAATTTCTCAAGATTAATAATGTTTGCAGCTTGACCCTTTTAGGTCTATAAAGTTTATTACGAACACAGATGTCCGAATTTATTTGAGTGACATGACTGATACCAGTACATCCAACTGTTTCTGTTCTTACCATGCAATTTAAATTGGTTGTCACTTTTGCCAATGCTTATAAGCTTTTGGTTAGGTTTGCCAAGTAATAACAAACTCTTGGAAACCGAAGACATGTCAAAGTTATTTACTAGTATACAACTAGACAGTTAAAGACAAACCCTTCAGGAATGGTCTATGAATAATAATAACAATAATAAAGGACATTTAATAATAAAGAAAACCTGTTACTTTACAACAAAAACAACTCACTACTGATCTGACAAGTCAAGCAAATTGTACGTAGCAGACTGATCAACTACAATTATTCACGTATTCTTAGAATGCGAGACAGCTTCAAGGAAAACCACTACATATCTGTTGTTTTAAAACAAGCTAACCAAAAAATAAAAATAAAAATCCCTAAAGAATCTAGAAATAAATCAAGTAAATTGCTTTTTACAATAAAGAGAACAAAATCAAATGTAACTTCTGCTGTGAGAGTACTGAAACTGCAATAACTTCCAAAGCTTCAATGAACATGACCACATCCATGCAGTCATGTGGCATGCTCAGACTTCATTACGTTGGCTTTAAATAAAAGCTCACATAGCTAACAAGAGCTGTCGAGCATCTCCGGACTGTTTCATCTGGGCTACCCCTGCTGCAGTCACATACCTGGGAGTACACACACCAGACTTCTGAAGCAGAAAGGTATTCAAACTTCAACAACCTGCACTAATAATCTTCTTGGAAGTTCATTCTTTACACTGGGCATATACTGGAGGGTCTAACTAAAATTTAAACTGCTGGTTGGTGTCCCGGTTCTGTTCTACTAACAGATTTTAAACTGTCTTCACGCCCTGCTCACTGCAGTGCCTTACCAAGCTTGTATAAAAATATTTTACGTAATTGTTAAACCTTCGATTACAAAATACTGTGTAAGACTCATCACAGATATTTATAGCCTGCACAAACTTTGTTTGCTCATCCATAGCAAGCATTTAATAAAGCTAGTTCATCTGGAAAGAAGTTAAATTAAATAATCCAAAATGAATGTGATGCATATTCAGAAAAATATGTTGTTTAGAACTAACAACAATGAAAATTAGGCTGTGGAAAAAATAAAGTCTGCAATATTTCACCCATTTATTTCACTTTACCACCAAGGAAAAGAAATAATTAAGGTATTTTACCAGCTTGGTACTAATTTCTTTATTGCCCTGTACAGAAAAAAAATGCATTCATAAATAGAAATTTTAATAATTGCCCCTTCCTATTTTAAGTTCCAACTTAGATTTCACACACCTGACACAGAAAAGGGAGGGGTTTGTTAAACCAAAAAAAAACTTGGATTTTCAGTCATATAATCATAAGAGAACCAGAAAGTCAAAGATCTGCATCACTTGTACAAACATAATTGCATAAAAAGAAATTATGTGCAGTTCCCCCATTTCTCCACTCTCTATAAAGTTAATAGCACACTTGTTAATGACTTCAGGATTAGGTAAGTACCCCTGAGTAGATGGCCACTGGAGAGACAGGCTACTCTGAGAACTGGCCTGAACAAGGGCACTGAGCATAATGCAAGTCAGATGCAGTTTCTAGGCTTGGATTTGGAAGGTCATCTCTGAGAGCTCCTTATTGCCTTCACCCAGCTCCTCTTCCATGGAGAATCAGGCAGGCAGGTGAATCCAGATGACATAAGCCTCACCTCTGCTAGATCCATGAGTCCACACTCCTCCTTGTATCAGGAAGCAAATTACACATATAACTAATTTGCATGCTAAAAGCTTCCAGGCCACATAGCCCTCTCCAGGAAACACCCCCCTTTTGGCAGTCACTAATCCTAAAGTATATCTTCTGTAGCTACGGAAACATCCAACACATTAATGTTATTTCTCTTTATCTCTGTCAAAGAGAATCTGATTGTTAAGATGTCTGAGAATGATGACATTCTATACATTTGTCGTAACTTAAGAATTTTAGCAAACTTGTAAGAATGACCACATGGAAAATGCCAGGGCAAGGAAGACCAAACCACAGTCATCACTGTCCTTCCAGTAAAGGAACCTTAATGCTAACGACTTGCCAACATATCCCTGGCACAGGCACCCCACGCTGAAATCTCAGCACCCAGAGAAGTAGAGAAAGGGTGAGCACCCCACAAGAAAAAAGGGGAGGTACTAGGATGTTTGTAGTGCTAAATAATTTTAATATTATTACTGAAACTTCTTCTGTATAGTAATACACATTTGTTCCTATTTTCTTTAACAATTAAATCCACATTAACAATAACCTTTTGACTATTTTGCTTTTGATATATAATAATATATGCCTTTTTGCCTGTAACACGATTTGAAGTGCAACAGTATATTGCTCTATCCACGCACTAATTTAGTTACGAGTTTTTTATACACCCTACTCTGATGCAAATTCCTTAAAGCCAGATAAAGGTAGCAATTTCATTTAATATACTGTAATTAATAAAACCAGAAACCTCAGTTATCAAGGTGATCATATTTTCAGGAGAGAGTGTCAGTGAAACAGTGATACATAATCAAGATCCTGCATGGTGACAGAGCTTGTTAAAGGCATTCTTTGCCAGGAACATCCCTACTGCTCTATGCTATTTATTTTTCTTTATTATTAAGAAAATTTTCTGATTTTCCACATGCATTTATAGTTTTTCCACATTTACAGTTTTAAAACAGAGCTGGCAGGAGTACACTCTATCATACTACAAAGATTGTCTTTAATACATTATATTGCATAATTTTAAAATTAAAATCCTATTATTCTCTGCAAGAGACTATGATTCACAGTGACTTTTGTAATAACATGAAATTCAAGAAGTAAGCATAGGGTATGTATATCTCAGTCACTCAGAGAAGCAGGCATTTTGCGCTTGCAAAAGGGACGATCCAAGCTGTGAAAGTGACGCCATTCAAAGGAGTAGGAGGAAAGTGGGGATCCTCACAAGCCAAGGGATACCACCACATCTGTGCAGTCAAGCTTGGGGAATTAAAATGACAGGAGTTATTCCACTTTGATGGCTGCTCATGAGATTATCAACATACACATCCCAGAAGAGGCTGGTAGATTACTACCTATAGTTTGAAAAACAATGTCAAAGCTACTATGGATTTTCTTCATCATTCTTTCCACTTCCTCTTATAAACACATCTATGCTGGAACCATTCTTGAACAGTTCTCTATTCGTATAACCTCTTTTAACTAAAAATTTATCAAGAGAACAAGCATCACTAATATTTTGTTTAATACTATTTTTTTATCTTCTGAGTTTAAATTAATAATGCCACATATTCTACATTTATTCATGTTGAATAAAAAATAAATAAATAAAAAAACACCTTCTACTTACTGACATATCTGAATTTTAGATCAGCCTGCCTCATTACATCTGTGGAAGATCTGGGGTACTCTATCTACT
Organism: Heteronetta atricapilla; assembly: GCA_011075105.1. Lineage (NCBI taxonomy): Eukaryota > Metazoa > Chordata > Aves > Anseriformes > Anatidae > Heteronetta > Heteronetta atricapilla. The sequence goes on along the minus strand of CM021743.1, from coordinate 3,045,586 downwards.
CTGACAGGTTTAGCTTCAGCTGAGCAACATAACTCAACCTGCCAGTGTTCAAATACTGGGAGCACACTTACTGCAAGTAGTTTGAAAATTATACTACGATTTATTTGTTTAATGTAACAGAGCACCTGCTCCATAACATTAGTGTTATGATTCAAATTAATGAATCAAATTAATTTTCAAATGACAAAAGTGAGCTCCTTCCACCCCAAACAAAACTGTCCATAGTTTTGGGTCTAAATGTAATGAGCCGTGTCCCTTATATGAAGGGAAATTAGGATATGCAACACGCAAAGACTTTCAATAGTGGTGTTGCATAATCATGTTTGGGTGTGCCTGTATTAAAACTATTTTGCACAGGGGGAAGGTGCCATTACTTAAAAAAAAAAAAAAAAAAAGTCTGTTGTACTATATGAACCCAAGTACAAAAAGGGGACAGAGGGCACACACAAGGTGCCTTGCATCTGAAAGAAACTTGGAAGACATGCTTCAGAAGTACAGCTCAATCTCCCCCATCCTGAAAGAGCATTCAATTTTAAAATAAATAAATAAATAAATAAATAAATCAGAACTAGAGTTTGTGCTGAATATAATCTCTGCAAAAATCTCTAAAATGTATTAGTGAGAATGCCAGTCCAAGACACTAAACCTTTCACTTCATAAATTCACTTAATAACCTACTTAATAGCCTGTACTACCTCCTGCAAGGATTTTGCCACTGTGTATTGTCAAAGGCAGCAAAGGTTGTGCAGGGGTTGTTTTGTGGTTTTGTTGGGTTTGTTTTGAAGCATCAAAGCACACATTCTAATAAAGATTTACAGATCTGCATTATTTTTGTATCCTCGATAAGTTTCCAGTTGCAAAAGCACAGTCCACACAGGAACATGACTCAAGTGTTCCTGAGTTGCTTGTGCATTCAGAAAGCACAGCAGCTCTCCCAGTCTTTGGGGTCATGGGGGGGATTTTTTTTTTTTCTTTCCATCCACTTCTGTCACCTCTCTTACAAAAAAGAAGAAATATCAGTTACTGTTGTACACTGATCATTACTTGATATTGGCAAAAAGTGCTCTCAACTACTTTCAACTAGATGTCGGAGAATAACTTAATATTTTTTATGAAGTAATCCTTGTATCACTGACTTCAAATTGGCCATGAAATACCATAATTCTAGGGATACAGATATAGTCAGAGAATTTTTTTTTTTAATTTAACTTCAATACTCGGCTCACGTAATACAAAATTTAATGATAGAGGAGAAGATAATCTTGAACTGTTCTTCATAAAGATAAAGAACACTTGAAAGCCATTAAGACTAATATCATTTATATTTCCTATGCATGCTAATGCATTATTTCCTTTACTTTTACTGGTAAAGAATAACCCTTCAGAAAGGGCATGAACGAGCTATACAAAAAGAGATCTAATATGCCCCAAATGCCAGAATGATTAAAGATATTTTAACTGACTTTGAGATTGATAGGTGTCAATCAGTAAAGCTGTCTCCAAATCTGTCTAAATCTATTTAGATATGATACTAAAGAGTACGTAATAGCAGTATGATTGGAATGCTATCTTTTGAAGTTTAAATGGTTCTACCCTAGCCCCCATTAGAACCAAGCTGTGTCAGTGGATACTTCTGGGCTGAATGAATGTAGGAATTAAGCACTTGTCCCTGCCTTGGTAAAATTAGTATACATAAATGAACATCATGTAGCTACATGCTAACGCTACTCACTGTTCAAATGAATAATGCTTTGTAATTTTCAACACTTAAATAAACATTAAAGATACCTTTTATTTTATGCTAGACTGTCAGGACTCCAGCACTTGAAACATCAACCCCCTGTGTCCAGCTATCTGCACATAAGTACTAAATCACACAAAAACAAAAGACAGAAGTATGTATTTCATTTCTAGAGGTTTTGCCACCTTGCAAGTTTCCATTAAAACACGAAAATAAAGTCTAAGGTTTCCTAAAAAAGGAGTATTATATATATATATATCTATATATATACACACACACACCTAGTGCAACCACAGTTGCAGGCTCATGTTTTAGTAATGTTGAAATTCTCTTTTCCATAAAATTACATGATCCAATCTTGAAATTGAAGAACTTATTTTGTGTCTTTGTAAAGCAAAAACCACCTACAAAAAAAGATTTTCTGAAGTTGTGTTGTGACACATTTTACACTTTAAGGGTTGAGACATTTATGTATTCTGGTGAAGAAGCCTTGGCTTCAAACCAGGGTTGGAGGTTCTAGCAAAGATGTTTGATAATAAATTAATAAATTAGTGGAAACTGCCACCAGCAGAGCATATGGGCAAATACAGGCAAGACATGCCAGTTCTCCACAGAAACCTTGCACTTTTGAAGAAGTCTCAAGCTGAACAGATGTGGAAGGCATATCGGACAGAGGGCCCTTCACATAAAACAACTGATTGTTAATGACTCTGTAAAAGCTTTGGAATAGGTAATGCAGAAACATGCTCTGACTAATCCTGCACAACTTCAGGTGAGTACATACAGCGCCTTTTTTGCCCTGGCATAGAACATAATAAGCATGCAAGGTTCTGATAGTAAACTGTTCATGGGTAAGGTTTACTTCAAATGTTCAGGTCCTATAGTCTCATAAAATTCTTTTTAACATTCTCCTTAGCATGTCTACATTTTACAGTGATTAAACTAATTTCCAAATGCAAGCTATGGGAACCTTGTAATTTTTGTACAGACTATTGCTATTGAATCATTCTCCTTAGAATCTTTCCTTTAAATATATGCCTCCTCTCTTCCCCTAGCTTTTAAGGAAAAAGCAATGGAGAGCAAGAGAGGAAATAAAAGGCAATAAAAAAAGATGTAAAGGATACAGTGAAACTATTTAGTTTTTCCAGTGAGTAAATGTCACATGCAACAGCTAGTGAGCTTATTCATTTGGTTTTATATACACAGGATGATCCTTTTGAAGTGTCTAACAGGCTTCATTATCTCAAGCCAGAGAATCTCTATGGCATGGTCTACACGTCAAGAAATTAAAATGCATCTACATGGAAACATGCAAATAGAAGTAATTACACCTAGTTAACATGCTGAGCAAGCTCCTACAATGTTTTTTCCAGTGTGTTAGTAAGATTAAAATTAAAACCAGCTGTCCATCTCTATCCTTGCAAAAATCATGGATCTAGCTGCAAAAACATGAGGGTTCTGGATCTCTCAAGCTCACCTGTTACCTAGATAACTATACTACTTGGCTCCTGTTCAGCGTTTCCCTCAAGTTTACAGTTTGGTAAGTGGATCACAGTGCTTAACCCCTCTCTCTCTCTTTAAAAAAAAAAAAAAAAAAAAAAGTAATCAGATATTTTTCAAATATCAGTAATTGCTTCTCAAGCTCACAGAATTGAAACCTTACACTGTGGACCTCAAGGCTGGGATGGATATACTGTTGCTATGTTGGTAGAGAACAGATAAAAATGAGTGACAATAAGCATTTCAGACTTTCTTTTTCCCATTACCATTCTAGCAGAAGTTAGAAGAAATAAGAGCAAAAGGGAAATACCCATCAGAAAGAAGTCCAGTATCAACAGTTTTTCTGTCAGAAAGGACAGTTTTATCTTTAGTCTTGTGCCATGATGTTGCATAAAAACTAACATTTTAAGCCTCTGAAAGGTTGAAGTAAAAGAGTTTAGTGGAAAACATCCCATCAGAGCATGACAGATGCACAAGCTGAAAGTCTTTCAGTCCTTGAAGTGTTGTTTGACAAAACAAAAAATTTGGATGCAACACATGCTTTTTGGCATTTCTGGAAAAGGTAGGGCATGAAGGAATCACCTTTGAATCAAGAAATTCTGAAAACCTGCTCTAAAGAGCACCCTACATCAAATAGTGTGTTTGCTTTTAAGGGATTTCTTTCCTTCTTTTTAATTATAGCTATAACAGAAATGTTATTGTTTAATTAAAGCGGGTAAGATAAACTTAACTTTTTCTTCAAGAACATAAGTATGGATAACACCACTAAAGGTCAAGTCATGAGATCATGAAACAAGCCCACAAAGAGCATCAGCTCCAGACACTTCAGTCTATTATTCTGGTCATTTCCCAAAACATTTCTGTGTAGCCACTAAAGCAGTATTAACTTTAAAGTAAAAGTGATACTCTTGTATCACCAGTAAGGAGGACTATTTAGAAAAGTAAAACATAAAGAGACACAGATTTGAACAACTTCCACAATTCTGTTCTAGCACAGATCTGAAGCAACTGAACAGAACACAATGTGACAGTATCCCCTTCATTAACATAGCAGTGACCTAGTTATTTAGCAGGATGAGGTGTAGATGTTTAACACACGCAAGTATCATATTTGAACACAGAAATGAAAACAAAATATGCACACCTGGTGAGAATGATAGCAACAATGGGCTTGTATTTACCAACAGTGGTTTCTAGGTTTACAAATCCTGAACTAAACAGACCATTAGCAGGGTCATTAAACGTATAACCAAGATGAGCATTTTAAAACACTTCTGTGCCTCACCTCTCCAGAAGCCAGCGAAATCCAGGGGCACTACCCTGCCCTCACAGTGCTTCTCCTGATTGCCCCACATCCAAAATGGCTCCAGGTGAGCACTCACACCAAGCACTGCCTCCAACCTAGCCATGTCAAGGACCATTCCCTTGTCATCACCACTCACTACAGCACAGGCATGCCATAAGCACACCACCTGCCCTCACAGGCAGCTGCCTGCTGCCAAGATCCTCCCTCACCTTCCCGGCAGCCATTTCACCTCAGAAACCTCTCTGCCCTGGGCACCACACACAAGCCCATCTCCTCCCTCACACCCCCACTTTAAAAATTTCACTGTAAAGAGCAAGGAATACTCCACCTAACTTCCACACTGCTCTACCACCTTCACTCTTTGACTCTTCAGCCTCTCTGCATTCCCAAGTGCTCAGAGCTGGCCAGGCAGCCCCTGCTGTAATGGCGGTCACAGCTCTGCAGCACCTAAAGGCCCTCTGGGGCAGGCCTGCCCCATCCTGCACCGCTGACCACCTCTTCTGTAAAAGGGACATTTCTCCAAAGCCAGAGCGATATTCAGTGGCACAATCATGGAAACTGCAGTAAGTTAATACTAAATGAAACATTAAATGTAATTAATGTAAATATTAAATGTGGGTTTCCTCAGCAAGCACCTGGGATTGGTGCTGCCATAGTGCCAGAAGGAATTTTGTAGAAGTTGATATCCAAAAGCTTCCACTGCGCATATTAAAGCTAAAATATTCCACAAATGCCTATTCACTGTTAGGCATAAGATGCATAAGAATTTGATATAATTCCTTTTCTACTTTTCTTCTAGATTTCACCTCACTCTTGAGCAGAATGTGTTGTATGAAGCAGATGTGTAAGCAAGCACATAAGCAAACAAAACAGACTCATTCCAGGTATTTAGTGAACAGAACAATGATAACAGAACTTTTCTAAATTTTCCTGTATAATAACATTTAGAATACTTGCTGCCATTTACCACTTTGCAGAGTACAAAAATTGAAAGAAAGGTAAAAGGACACCATTTCTGAATCACCATCATTAAACAAGAACCTACTGAAATAATTGGACTGAAGCATTGTGCTGTGAATGCTGAGTTTTATCCTGGGTTAGGCAATAGTATTGACCCAGCCCAAAACACTGGGGGTCTAAAAGCTAACCTAACTGCTAATAAATATCACAAACAACAAGGCTTCTGAAATTCAATTACTCTTCAGCTGCATATCTGAACTCAAAAATCTCTGTGGAAAGCCTAGAGTGTATGATATTTTAAAGGACATTTTCAAGATATGAAAAGAATAAAAGGTCATGATAACCAATGATTTAACAGATTGTGGGTGGAGAGGTGTTTGTGCTTCTGATAGTTAATTAATTGGCAGTTTTAGAGAGCACAGTTCTTAATTAAGCTGTAAATATGTGTTGATGAGCTTTGTGATTTAATAATGATTAATGACTCTATGATGTTACCATAAGAATGTACAAAATGGAATTACATCTATAGCTTAGCACATACATTAATAATTTTTCATTGAGTAATTTCATAGAAACGTATACAGTGCTTCTGTAAGGCTGTGAACTTGAGCATGAAGGTTTGATATAGGTCATGTGAATGGCTGAAAGTGTTGAGCAAGTTGCAGAGTGGGAAAAACAAATTATTTCTGAGGGCTGTATTGTTCATGATGATGAAGTGGCATTGGTGTATGTTATTAATTTATGTTATTTTTCTTTAATTCTCTTTAAAATTTTACTATTTATGCTGAAAGAAACCAGACTTATACAACAATAGAAACTCTGATTTAGGCAATATATTGTAGAAAAAAAAAAAAAAAGGTATCTAGGTAATCAATCTAGGTAATCATATGTTCCATAGGTAACACAAGGTTTTCTGGAGGGAGGAGAACTGGAATCACAACCAAGTATTGTCAGAAGAAAACCTCCTACTGCAGTGTAACTTATATAACACAAAGACTTTACATAAGCAGAAACAGAATAGCTGGTGAGCATGAAAGTCAATGTTTTTGTCTTTCCTGAATGTTAACGGGGGTTGATACACAGCCCTTTGCCCTCTGATGCCATAATTAGTATTGTCTCCCATGAGACTACTCTTCCTTCTCCCCTTGGAAAAACAGAGAGAATGAGACTTTGGGGTTCTTTGCCAAAAGATTTTACTGCTAATGACAAACAGGAGCATTAATTCAGATAAAACTAGGATTATGTACTAAAAGAAATGGAGATCCTGTAAATGTCATAATTACTAAGGCTCAGGACCTGAAAATGAAGGAACATCTGAAAAGAGGACTAGAAATTATTTAAAATATGTAAAACAAAAATATGTTTTGCTGAACTATAGCCAGACTGTATGATTTTTAGGTAGCAAATTCCATGTGTATTCTTCCTACTGAAATTTGTACAAGTTTTCTGATGGGATCTTTGTAAGAAGTTTTTGTCAATCTCTGGGATTTAAAACCTGCTTGAAGAGTATAACTTGAGCTTAACTATGGAGCAGCTAAGGCCTTTCTATATAAATTTTACATAAGTTTACAGTGCTAGAGAGTGCCTGGTGGTTCACACAGCAAGTTAAAGAGCAGCCCCTATCCACACTTCACAACCACAATTGCTTATGACAAGACAATACAGCGGGGGGAAAATACGAGGCTTTATTTAAACCTCCCTGCAGTAACTCATGGTAATTTGCCCTGAGCAACACACAATTTTTCTTAGGAAAGCAGTATTTTAAACAATGCTGCTATGCAGTGCCTGAGATGGAGAATAGAAAGGCAGTAGAATATCTCAGAGACCTGAAGTAAACAGTTCTTGTTTGGCAATAGTTGTGGAAAATATATTAAAAGAGAAGCCGAACAAATCTTTGACTTTGACTGTAATAAAAAGCTTACTTTACTCTTGGACCATTTGCAAAAGCTGTAGTGAAGATGATTAAAAAGAAGCAAAAAGGAAATAGTATTTGCATTCATTCTGGTAATAGAATATGAAATTAAAGCATGAAGGGATTAATGTTTTAAAGCTTGACTTGCAGTGATAAAGCTAAGGTATTAGAAGAGACAACATAACCGTTACAGGATAGACAAGCAAAGAAAAAGCAGCACATGCCTTACAGATGAGCAAGGCAACCTAGAATGGAATTACAAAATGATTAATCAATACAAATGAGAAATTGTACAAGGAAAGAGAGCTTGGTGAGACTTCTTACGGGACTCAACACTGCAGCCGCTTAAAGATAATGAAAGGAGCACAGCAAAGCCAAAGAAATGCTTTCATTCAGTAGCAAAGTCATTTGTGAACAGTTTAAATTACCCTAATCACCTCCCCTCCAGCCGTCAGTATGCTCTGTCTCTTTAGTTATTTAAAAAAAAAAAAAAAAAAAAAAGAGTTTGGGGAAATGAGTTCTACGAATCTAAGCTGCAAAATAATTATACACACACCGTTTTAGCATTTTAACAATGCAATCCCAAACATTTGTTCTCATTAGAATGCAAATCGACTCATTTAATAATCCCACATGAGAATTCCACCACACTCAGCTTAAAAAGCACAGTGGTATTCAAAATATTATTAATAAATGCCAAATATGGAAAAGCCAGTTTGTTTTGCCAGCAGCTCAGAATAGATAAAAGACATATAGAACATTTTTTTTTTTTCTGACCAAAAATGTTTAATTGAAATTTAACACTGGGAATGGTTTAGGATTGTCTTTAAAAATATCAAGGTGACAGTATCCTCTGCTTAACACAGATACGCTCACATTCACTAAAGGCTGAGTGCTACAGCCTGTCATACAAATCAATGACATCAATTTGCTTCAAGTGGAGTCTAATTTCAGTAAGCTACTTTGCTGTTAATAGTTTTAACCTCTGGTACAGGTTCAAAGCACTGTTCTGAATTGTGTCATTTCCGATTTATCAATCCATGTGGTGGTGTCATATTTTCAGTGCTTCTGCAGAATTCTGATAATTAGAGAAGGACTGAAAAAAACTGAAAGTTTAGCAATACTATCATAATCAGACCTTATATCTATTATGCTATTCTTATCCTGGAATGATTTAGCTTTCTATTATGGAATAAAATAGATTATTTCATAACTATCACAAGGAGATCTGATCTAGAAAAGAAATTAGATACATTCTAATTGAGCTCTCTAAATAATTAAGAAATATATAACAACCAAGACGAGTATAATAAAAAAGCCTGAGCCTGAAGGATCTGTTTTAATGAATAAATCTCACACAAATATTTATTAGAAGTGAGGTATAAAGGGCATTTTTACTTCCTCCAGATTCTTGATACCAATGAGAATTGCAAACTAAATACACAGTGTGCCATTCTCAAAGTGGGCATAGAAAAGCTCAGAAAGCTCGGTATATAAAAGAGACCAGTACAACCTATCTGACGTGCTGCTTCAGGACCATGATTCAGGCTTGATTCACGGATAATTAGGGAACAATTTTCCATTAGACAGGAGTTCTACCTCTCTACTCATACACCATAGCTTGATACATCTAACAATACATACCACAATGTATGTCAGTAGAGACATAAGCATAAGATCATTACTAGGTATAATTACTAGCAATGGTCAAAGCTGCTGGTTTCCTGCTCTGTTCCTCTAGATTTCACTCAAACAGGTTCTGCTACAGAAGCTAACTTTATGCACACATATGATACTTAACTAGGGGTGAGCAGTGAGAAACCCAAAAATATACTGGGCATATTGTGTACATTCGATACAGAAGGTTTTTTTTTCAGTACTGATTGGGGCAATGCAGCAGCTGCTGAAATATTTAATAGTCTTTTAAAGCTAATATAGTATGACAACAAAAACAAATTAAATATTGTAATATGACATGGAGTATAAATTGTCCTTGACATAAAGTTATAAATATCTGAAGATTCTTTATTTGTTATGAAAATGTCAGCTTGTCAAAAACAGACAGAAATGACTGTTTTAATTACCTCTACACTGGTGCACGTTTAAGCCACAATAAACATTTTAGAAGTCTCAGCTCTGGGTTACGCAACTGTTGTTGAGCATTAACTTCCAATAATTTTAAGACAAATTAAAAAGATTTCATTTTTCTTCTTCAGAATGCTAAGGATCTAGCACTTCTTGTGGGTGCTACATAAATCTCTGTATGTAGCACATGCTGTTTGCCCAGACAGGATGCAGACATGCAAAATTATCCAAAACATTCATCTACAAGGAGGCAAGTCCTCTTTCTGTTAATCACCAAGTGTGTAACAAAGTTTCCAGAATAGTGCTTAACTCATTCAGAGCCTCAGCTGACAGAGGCAAAATGCAACAAGGCATCATGCAACAAGGTATATCTATACCACACCTCCAAATTCACTATTTAGAATGTAACCACTAGGTATTTCTGCTTCACATGAGTAAAAATATACTGTAATGTAATTAACTGAATATCTTAGAGACACATAATCCACAGATGGACTAATTTAGTTTACTGGCAATGTAATTGCCCAGTAGCAGTGAAGATAATTATCCATTGTAAGGTACTGTTGAGTATGTCCTAATAGATTGGTTTCACTGATACTTTCCTGGGTACTTAGACAACCTCCTCCATTAAATTTTCTGAGCACCTAAAACCTTTAGTGCATTTATCCTCACAATTCTCTATGAAAGTCAATGTCACAATTCCAATTTTATCGAAGAAGAAATAAAGCAAATCTATTCCAAAGGGTTCTTGTGCCAGCTGGGAACAGAAGCTTCACACAGCCTCACTCTGCAAGTCAGTTTTGTCTTCTGCATGATGTAGTGGGCTACTTGGAGACACAGCACATCCAATTCCAGCTATACTACAGACAGGCATCTGTTTTGACTCACACTAAAGTGAGATGTCAGATTTTTCATTCTACATTTTACTGAAAATCAAGAGTCTGAATATTGGCTGGCTTTCTGAAAGCAGAGACAGTCGTCAAGGTCAGTTTAAGCCTAGTTTCAGGCCTATGCTCAATAAATTTCCAAGCTTCAAATTGAAAGACTATCTTGCTAAACAATTAGACTGAAAGAACTCACATCCTCTGTCTTTACAGCTAGTCCTTTTGAAACATATTTTGCATGAGCTGAAACATTTTAGTGAATGAAGTCCATGGTGTCTTGAATTCAAGTTTTACAGATGAGCTAAGAAATCTAAGTCTGACCCATACATGAAGTTGTACCAATGTAAAAATTTATGCTGATTTTAAAGTAGTGAAACTGTATGTATGCAAATCCCTGACCTGTCATTCACTTAAGCTTAAAGAATAGATTGTGTTGATTATATTTTTAAAGATGCATTTAAGATTGACAAAAAATTCTGCAACATTGTTTAAAAGCTGTGCTGTTCTATGTACAATTACACAAGTTCCTTCCAAAGTTTTCAAAGTCAAATTTCAAACTATTTAAACCTAATGTATAAATTCCAGAATATGAGTTTGTACAACAGTAAACCCAGGAGTTTGCACTATCTGTTCTGATTCGTTTTAACTTCATTTTAAGCAACAGTGCCCATTTATTGACAAATGCTGACTACTCTGGCTCTCCTGAAACACTCTGGGGAAGCAAGAATTTGCAGCCAGCCAATTCTCCTCTGGTCAAGCGGGCATAAAGAACAGAGATGGACACCATGAGCTCTGGCAGACATGGCTGACACTTGACAACACTGTACACCACCGTTTCCTGAATTAATAAGTGCAGGTGCAGGACGTTACAGGATATAGCAGCTCCTATCTAGGAACAGCGTAAGATACAATCACCCAAAGCATAGGCACAGTGTGTTTGGGCAAACATCTATATTTCTGGAGTGAGGTTAAGTGTCTGTGCAGCACAATATCCGCTGCTTTTAGTTTCAAGGCTATGCTTGAGAGGAGAAAACATTCACAATGGACTGAATTGTGAAAAAGCACTCCTGGAGTTCATGGAAAATGAGGAATGTCAGCACAGAAATGCTTTTATTTAATTAAAGATGCCTGCTTGCTTGCTTATGTTTTGTATACTTTGTGTAACACGTAGGCAATCACACAACATGACAGTATACAATTATTCTAGGAAAACCTGCTTAGACTGTATTTGCCTCATGCTTTCAACCATTCCAGACATACAATTATTACACAGTTGCGTCTGGAAAATTATCAAAACAGTATGGTATTTGTAAAAGCAAGAGCAAGCCCACATACACATTATCAAATTAAACTGTTGTAATGTGCTTTTCTATATGACTAAAAATTTTATTATAATTCTGTAATATCTTGATGCTCCACAGAGTTCTTAGGGTAAATGAAAATCTCCCATTCATGTTTTTATGCCCAAAACATTACAGTTTGTGGTGTATCAAAATAAGTGTATCAAAATTTCTTGCCGAGGCGATCGGCTCCGGGGCAGACGCGTTCTGCAGCGGAGCGGGGATCGGGCCAGGCAGGGCTCATTTTCCGGCACCGAGCCTACTCGAGGGAGCCGCCAGGACCCGGCGGCCCTCGTGAGGGAGGCTGACGAGGCGAAGGCGGAGCCAGCAGCGCCCCCCCCCCAGCCGCTCAAAAGCAGCCCCTAGGGAGGGCGGCGACCAGGGCGGGCAAACAGGGCGGGGCGCGTCGGAAGGGCGTGGCGAGGCAGTTCGCGCGGCAGGGCGAGCAGGCAGGGCGGAGCGCTCTCCGCCCATACGTAACTCCTCCTCACACCTCCTCACACCTCCTCACACCTCCTCACACCTCCTC
>CM021743.1:2913398-3033319 GCA_011075105.1 Heteronetta atricapilla | reverse complement strand
CCTCCTCACACCTCCTCACACCTCCTCACACCTCCTCACACCTCCTCAACGACAGCCGTAAGATACAACAACGACAGATAGGCTGCAGTGGTCTCCACCAGCCTTGGTGCACTCATCAGAAAGACGGTACACACCCAGACCGACTACCCGTTAAAAAGTGCAGCAGTTCACGTCACCAGATGCAGGGAGTGTCTGAGCCTGTTGCTGCCATCGGCGGGAGGCAGAGAAACTACGTGTGTGAGGTGTGAGCAGGTGGATGACCTGTTCCTAATAGTGGCAGAGCTCAAGGAGGAGGTGGAGAGGTTGAGGGATATCAGGGAGTGTGAGCGGGAGATAGACTGGTGGAGCAACTCCCTGCAGGGCCTCAAGGAGAGGTACTGGGGTGAGACACCCCAAATGGGGGTGGATCCCCTGCCCTGTCACCATCGGGCAGAGAGGTGGGACCTGGCAGTTGAGGAGGAATGGAAACAGGTCCCTGCTCGACATCGCAGGCGATGCCCTCCCCTTCCGGCCCCACCTTCCCAGGTGCCCTTACGGAATAGGTTTGAGGCCCTGGAGATTGAGAGACCAGTGGGTGAGGAAGAGGTAGCAAGTGTACCCAGGAGGATGCCTAGGGCGAGGAGGTCGACTCCACACCTCAGGACTGCCTCCACCAAGAAAGACAGAAGGGTGATTGTTGTCGGAGACTCTCTCCTCAGGGGAACAGAGGGCCCTATTTGTCGGCCTGACCCTACCCGTAGGGAAGTCTGTTGCCTCCCTGGGGCCAGGGTCAGGGATGTTGCCAGGAAGCTTCCCAGCCTGGTTCACCCCTCTGACTATTATCCTCTTTTGATAGTCCAGGCAGGTAGTGATGACATTGAAGAGAGAAGCCTGAGGGCTATCAAACGAGACTTTAGGGGACTGGGACGGTTAGTGGATGGAGCGGGAGTGCAGATGGTGTTTTCGTCCATCCCTACGGTGGCAGGGAGGGGTACAGAGAGGACACAGAAAGCCCACCTGTTAAACACGTGGCTCGGGGGCTGGTGCCAACAAAGAAATCTTGGGTTTTTCAGCCATGGGACACTTTACTTGACACCCGGCCTGATGGCTGCAGACGGGTCCCTATCTTTTAGGGGAAAATGGATTCTGGGCCAGGAGCTGGCAGGGCTCATTGAGAGGGCTTTAAACTAGGTAAGAAGGGGAATGGGGCTGAAGCAATGATTGTTGGAGCTGTGCCAGGGGGAACAATAGCAAGGCCGGGGGATAAGGCCCAGCTGAAGTGCATCTACACCAATGCACGCAGCATGGGTAACAAACAGGAGGAGCTGGAAGCCATTGTGCAGCAGGGAGGTTATGACTTGGTTGCCATCACGGAGACGTGGTGGGACCACTCTCATGACTGGAGTGCTGCAATGACTGGCTATAAGCTCTTCAGAAGGGACAGGCAGCACAGAAGGGGTAGCGGTGTGGCTCTCTGTATTAGAGAATCTTTTGATGTTGTGGAACTCGAGGCTGGGAATGACAAGGTCGAGTCCCTTTGGGTTCGGATCGGCGGGAAGGCCAACAAGGCTAGCGTCCTGGTCAGGGTCTGTTATAGACCGCTGAACCAGGATGAGGAGACGGATGAGGAGTTCTACAGGCAGCTGACAGAAGTTGCAAAATCGTCAGCGCTGGTTCTCGTGGGGGACTTCAACTTCCCTGACATATCCTGGAAGCACAACACAGCCCAGAGAAAACAGTCTAGGAGGTTTCTGGAGAGCCTGGAAGATAGCTTCCTGACACAGCTGGTTAGTGAGCCTACCAGGGGAGGCGCCCCACTAGACCTTCTCTTCACAAACAGAGAAGGGCTGGTGGAGGATTTGATTGTCAGGAGCTGTCTTGGGTAGAGTGACCAAGAAATGGTGGAGTTCTCTATTCTTGGCGAGGCCAGGAAGGGGACCAGCAAAACCGCTGTATTGGAGTTTCGGAGGGCTGACTTTGTGCTGCTGAGGACACTGGTTGGTAGAGTCCCTTGGGAGGCGGTTCTGAAGGGCAGAGGAGCCCAGGAAGGCTGGGCGCTCTTCAAGAGGGAAATCTTAACGGTGCAGGAGCGGTCTGTCCCCACGTGCCCAAAGATGAGCCGACATGGACGAAGACCGGCCTGGCTCAACAGAGAATTGCAGCTTGAGCTTAGGAGAAAAAAGAGGGTTTATAATCTTTGGAAAAGTGGGCAGGCCACTGAGGAGGACTATAAGGATGTTACGAGGCTGTGCAGGGACAAAATTAGAAAGGCCAAAGCTCATCTGGAGCTCAATCTGGCTACTGCCATTAAAGACAATAAAAAATCTTTTTACAAATACATCAGTGTGAAATGGAGGACTAAGGAAAATCTCCATCCTTTACTGGATGCGGGGGGAAACCTTGTTACAAAAGATGAGGAAAAGGCTGAGGTGCTTAATGCCTTCTTTGCCTCAGTCTTTAGCGGCAATACCAGTTGTTCTCTGGATACCCAGCACCCTGAGCTGGTGGATGTAAGTAAGTTTGGTTAGCTGTGGTCGTGATTACAAATGTCAAGGTTGTTCAAAGGTGACACGATAGATGGTAACTGCCCGTTTCAGAAGTTGATATGTCCAAACTCAGTAAGTTTGCAGATGACACCAAGTTAGGTGCGTGTGTGGATCTGCTCGAGGGTAGGAAGGCTCTGCAGGAGGATCTGGATAGGCTGCACTGATGGGCTGAGGTCAACTGCATGAAGTTCAACAAGGCCAAGTGCCGGGTCCTGCACCTGGGGCACAACAACCCCAAGCAGAGCTACAGGCTGGGAGATGAGTGGTTGGAGAGCTGCCAGGCAGAGAAGGACCTGGGAGTGATGGTTGATAGTCGGCTGAATATGAGCCAGCAGTGTGCTCAGGTGGCCAAGAAGGCCAATGGCATCCTGGCTTGCATAAGAAGCAGTGTGGCCAGCAGGACTAGGGAGGTGATTGTCCCCCTGTACTCGGCTCTGGTGAGGCCGCACCTCGAGCACTGTGTTCAGTTTTGGGCCCCTCGCTACAAGAAGGACAGGGAGGTGCTTGAGCAAGTCCAGAGAAGGGCGACGAAGCTGGTGAGGGGCCTGGAGAACAAGTCCTATGAGGAGCGGCTGAGGGAGCTGGGCTTGTTCAGCCTGGAGAAGAGGAGGCTCAGGGGTGACCTTACCGCTCTCTACAGGTACCTCAAAGGAGGCTGTAGCGAGGTGGGGGTTGGTCTGTTCTCCCACGTGCCTGGTGACAGGACGAGGGGGAATGGGCTTAAGTTGCGCCAGGGGAGTTTTAGGTTGGATGTTAGGAAGAACTTCTTTACTGAAAGGGTTGTTAGGCACTGGAACAGGCTGCCCAGGGAAGTGGTGGAGTCACCATCCCTGGAGGTCTTTAAAAAACTTTTAGATGTAGAGCTTAGGGATATGGTTTAGTGGGGACTGTTAGTGTTAGGTCAGAGGTTGGACTCGGTGATCTTGAGGCCTCTTCCAACCTAGAAATTCTGTGATTCTTTGATTCTGTGAAAATAAGGTTTTTTATTACTTGAGAAACGTTGAAAGAAATGATGAAAGTAATAATCTTGGTAGCCTCTGAGCTTTGTCCATCCCAGCTTCCTGGCTGTGCCCCATGCCTCATGTTCCATCACATAGTTTCATAAGAAATTACAGGATTTTAAAAATGCACCATAACTTTGACTCAAAGAATCTCAAATGGGACTTATAAAAGTAGGCAGATTTCACCCATCTCAAACAAAACCCACTTGATTCTGGCAGTATTGATACATGTGCCTTTAGTCTGGCCATATCAACATGTAAAACTCCTGTTTTCAGCCTGGGTACAGCCAGTATCCACTGATTTAACATCATCACTGTCAGTCCTAAAGTCTGTAGTGCTAGCACTTCTTTTCATGCTATGTGGTCATGAAAAGTAACCTTGACATGAGCTTTGGGCAGAACACTCATCACAATACATTCACATGACAGAGAGGAGGAGAAGAGTCGAACCAAACCAAAATCTTCTCCTTCATATTCCTTTTCCTCTGCTCCTTGCATTAAATAATAAGTCCCATAGTGCAGTTTAAAGTATCATTAAATGGAAAAAAGGACTACTGGTCTTTGCCCCTGAGGGATTCATCTACTTTTTTTTTTTTTTTTTTTTTAGAAAAAAAAGGGATTAAAAAAAAGTCATGCCTAATGGAAATATCAGCTTCAGAGTATCATTTGTAACAATTTTTATTAATTTCCTAATGTTCCACAATGAACATGGCATTTTTAAAACTAGAGAAAGATGCTGAGGCAGCTTAATGTTTCATATTTCCAGCTAAAGTGCATTCAATTGGATGAATTATATAGGAGTGTCCAATTCTAATATTTAACACAACAAATATTTTCATCTGTTTATGCATTTATATAACATTTTATTAGCACATTTTTTTCTGATATTTCTTAGGAAAAACAACAACAACAAAACCAAAAAGATTTCTTATCTGAAAAAGTACATGTTGACATTTGCCATAGTTCCCTGCTTTCCAATTTTCCTGTGGAGAGAAGTTCTGTAGAGGTTTCATTACAGGCTTTGATTATGGGAGTCCTTTACTGAACTTTGTCACTGACAGACTCTAAAATAGTAAATTGCAAAGTGGTCTGAGATTCATTATTTAATAGACTGTGATATAAACCTATTCATAAGTATTCCCAATATGAACAATGCCATCTGATTTTTATGTGAAAACCTGCAAAAATTTTCTATGGTAGAAATTTAAACAAGCTATGATTAAGATAAGTTTTTTCATTCTGCTTTCTAAAGTGGCCACCCCACATTATGATTTCCTTGCATCTATCCCTATGCTCCTTGTTTCTCAGGAAAGCTGATATTGGTTAGCTGTGGTCGTGATTACAAATGTCAAGGTTGTTCAAAGGTGACACGATAGATGGTAACTGCCCGTTTCAGAAGTTGATATGTCCAAAAGTCATTTCAGGTAAGTGAACACATGCTGCAGGAAGCTGTTCTGTTTCCTCTGAATCCTCAGAAGAAGACAAATAATCTTAAAAGTGTCTTACGGCTTCTTTTCTGTTAGAAGCAGGACATTAATGTGCAGGACAACTTTAAATGATTAGACACGTGAACTGTTTTGACATTTTTCTTATAAAAATTTCTGTTCAATGTGATTAGGGAATAAAATCCCCAAAGGAAGATGTGAAACCATGTTTATGTTTTTCACATGGATCAAACACAATAGACAAAAATGTCAACATGTGATTGTAAAGAATCAAATATAAAGTAGTACAGGAGAAATAGTGACTTTAAAAGGAACTTCAGAAACTAATCACAAAAATTCAATGTGAATTATAAATTGGATATTTAAAGTATGTCCACAGTCAGATGCAATACCAAGATAGTATTTATATATAGTTATGGGGCTGTTCTTTTTTTTTTTTTTTTCCAGCATTCACTCTTGATTTTGTTCTTTGTGATCATGTTGACATTTAAGTGCAGTGGATTTGCTTGAGTTGCTGTATAATGATTGATTCAGAATGCATAGGAGAGCTTTGTTGATAAAGAAGGTATAAAATAACATAATCCCCCCTCCATGAGCATTTTTGTAATTTGTTTCAAAATGAGAAGCATAACCTGAACCAAGTACATGACTCTCCATTGTAAATACCAGAAGGACAAAGCACTGAATGTCCTTACCAAAAACATTTCAGTAACCTTATTAATAAATAAATAAAAGTCAAATTAACCATCTAAAAATAAACTATTACAGATTTCAGAGTTGCCATTGTCATTCTTTATTATATTATTTATTCCTGCTATAGTCTACTAAAATGCACTGTTGATTTTTTGGATGTATATATATTACAAATCAGGAGGCTTATAGGCAAGTTAGGTAAAACTAACAAACCCTCTTCTCTAACAGCATTAAAATTCTGAAAGTTGCTGCTTCTTAATTGTACATAGGCAGGACAATTTGTTCCAATGTTTTATTGCATTAATTTTGTATAAAATTGTTATACATTATTAGATGCTTACTAAACTATGTACTGCTGAAGCATGAAGTAAAAGCTTATACGAAAATCATCCTACAGTCTACAGGACTGCGTGATCTAAAAAGTTTAAAATATTACTTTATGTTTAAATATTCATAACCATGTAACTTGGGAAAAAGATTAGGCAGGTTTGCAAGAACATGAGTGCAGTGGCAGATCTTCTGGAAGGAACAAACAAACAAACAAACAACTTTGGAATTCCATCCCACTTCTTCCCTAACTAGTTTAAATAGGAAGCTGGTAATATATGCTAGTATAACGCAACTTATGTTCTTTCTCTACAAAGATAACATTTGTAGACAAACCTGATGCTTCTGAGTAAATTGGCAGACTACTTCGAAAATGGAAAAAAAAAAAAAATTGCAAGAAAAATTCCTGCCCTGTAATTGTAAAGTGTCTGTTTGACCAGGCTTTTTGAATTGTGCCTGTTCATTCTTAAGGTTATGCATGCCTATACCACACAGAGGCCCATGAGGATGGCATTCGGACTTCATCTAGAGCTCTGAATCTTCATGCAGCATGATCCTTCTAGTCTGCTATTTTTGACTCCACCAATCTGAGCATAGCCAAGGAAGCCTCAAAACATCTGAAAACATCCTACTGCATTTATATTTAGGTAACTGGAACCACAAGCTATCACCAAACTATTGACATGAGAGGCAAGAATAGGACTGAAGGTTACAGGGAGCAGAGAGATGAGAAAGAGCTTTTAACAAAGTATCTCAAATTCTCCTTGTAGCCATGTTGGTGAGATGTGGACTGGGTAAATGGATGATGAAGCGGGTGAACATTGGCTGGGTCAGCCTCTGGTCAGCAGCACAAAATGCAGCTACTAGCTGGTGTTGCTCATAGATAGATGCTAATGCTATTTCATCTCCTGAGATGAAATACACTTTTGGGAAATACCTTCCAGCTGTTCTGGGGAGTTCTGCAGGGACTGAATGAAGTCTTATGGTTAAAAAACATCTAAAATAAACAAATATATTATTGGACTGCTTCTCTATTAGAGTCACTCTACATTTTGTAGAGCAACTATACTATACTGTCTGTACCAACTTTGACCAATTATGTATTTCACTAAAGAATAATAAATTATTATGATGATTTAAATAGTTTCTAATGTGAATATTCTGCTTAGAAATTGGTGTCTTTGTTCACATATTATCCATCCATTGTTCACATATTATCCATTATCCATGGAGACAGGGTAGTATTTAGAACAATTTTCATCAGAGTAAGTTCAATTACCACTTCTCCATGTCAAGTGTATGAACATAAAGGTGTTTTTTTGTTGTTGTTGTTGTTGTTGTTGTTTTTACTAAAATCTATAGTATACTAGGAAAATGAGAAGGTTCAGTGCAGGTTGCTAGGTCTAATTATGTAGTTATGTATACATTTGGAATAAATGTGTAATTCAAAGACCTGATGTATGTTGCTCACTCATCCTTGTTATTCACAGAACCATAAAACAAATCAACAATAAATACGTTTCTGGAATCTCCACTGCTGTAATGAACCAATGAAAATAAAACTTTTTGGATACTTCAAATCAATGAAGAATCAAACACAATATTTCAAAAAGCTTACTTGGTGAAAATGTTGCCAGTAGAACTCATAGCTGGCAGTCAGTCATACACCCCTATTAACTCCAAACCTAGAAATATTTCTGAGGAAAGGTGTAATTGTTCATTAAAGCTTGATGTGTGATAGAAGGCAGAAATGTCACAGTTCAAAGTACAATGCAATTTAAAGAATTTATTTCAGATATTTCCTTTAACTCAAATACTAACTACATAATTCTTTAGAGAAGTTCTTTGAGTTTTCATAAGGGAAAAACAAAGCATCTTCAAGGGAAGGGCAGAAGTTTGGAACACTTCTGGGGAGAATATGTTTCAGGCAAGAAACATGCTTGCCCCGTGCCTGTGCACTTCACTGACTTCAACTGTTGGCCACCATCAGAGGCAGGGTATTAGATTCAGGTACAGATACAGGTCACAAGTGCTGCATGGGCATTTGGTGTAATTGGCATAGATGCTATGTTTAAATTCTGCATAATGATATGTTTAAACTTCTGTTTATGCAGAAGAAAATTATGAAAAACATGGAAGCAAAACACATAAAAGCATAATTTTTATTTTTATTTTTTGGTGACAATTCAAAGAGAAATGTAAAGACCTCAGAACTTACCAGTAGAAGAAGTGGAGAATTATAAAACAGTATAGTAAACAAAGTGATCTATGTCATGAGGATATTTTCAGCCACTTGCATGATATATAAACACAAACAGTGTCTACTAGCAAATTGAGGTTTCCTTCCACAAAATGGAGAAAAGCTCCAAAAGGGAAGGATAATAAAGCAATCCAAATTTTAGCAAATAAAACTTAAAAATAAAACCAAGTGAGTCTTTTTGCTGATAGTTACAGGAGCTGAAGTTTCAGTAGGCCACTAAATGAAGATCCGTGTATTTGTGAGAACAGGAAAAATCAGGAGAAAACTAAGGAGCTGAAGTTATGTTCTGACTGGACCAAAGATGGAATTATTTTTCTGAAATTATGCTGGGAGATGCTAACACAGAAAGACAAACTCAAGGTGGTTCTTCAGAACTTTTTTCCAATGAACAGGGAAGGTGAAGTTTTAGGTGAAAGCTAGAAAGTATATTCAAATGGCTTGTATGATGCATTTTCTATTAAAAACAAACAAACAAAATGACAACAACAAAAAGACCACGTTTTGAAAAGATTGTTTGGTAACCATTTCCTGTTACTGTCATTGACTAAAGGGAAAAGAACATCAGCATTTCATCTAAAATCAAAGTAGATCAGCTAATCCATGGCATAGGCTACAGCTCCATTGAGAGCCTACTAATGAGTAGAGCTCTGAGACCTGACAGATTTGAGAGACAGAAATCACATGCAGCTTACTGCTAGTGTGCAAACACCTGCTCTGGAGACAGGAAGAAAAAACAACAGATTAGGGCTCCCCTCCACGAGAGATGCATTGCTAAGGAGACAGTTTGATCACCAGACTTTCATAAAATGGAAAGTATTTCAAAAACTAAACTGTAACTCTTACAGTGAATTCTGGAATGCCAGAAGTCAAAATAGAGAGGCTGGAAAATATGCAGGGGAAAAAAGATGCATCTTTCCCATATTGTCTTAACAAAACATTAGTTATTAAGTTAATACATTATAGAAAGCACTAGAATAATTGTTAAACTCTTACTTCAGACTGAAAGGTTCATTAATTTTTTATGCCAGTGAATGCAGAAAACTTGACTAATTATGTATTATTTACTTGTCATATTTTTAAATAGCTTTTTGTAGGCTTCCTCTGAAATATTGTGATGTACTATTCACCATTATTATCACTGCTGACTCAGAGGTTAAATGTTCATCCTTCCAAATAGGCAGAACAATAAAAGGCAGAGTAAAGGGCATCACTTCTCTTGAAAATGGTTTTGACTTCCCAGCCTAAAGTAACTTATTTTACTTTTTTTTTTTTTTTTTTCTAATCAGCTGAACCAGTGATTCTAAGAGGAATAAAGCATTTAACTTTGCATTTCATTCTGCATTTGAGTTCTTTTGTCCCAACGTCAGTAATAATTACTAAATTAATTTGAATGTCTTGCTTATTGACAAATTATTTGATGTATTTTTCTTCAAGATGAAAACATCCAGAATACAACCACTCAAAACACCTTCTGCAACACACTTTAATACAGGCTTTATGGTAAACCCTGAACTAATTCCAAATGCAGCTTTGTAATTCTTTTTATTCTCACTTCTGCACTTGCAATGACACTTCAAGTAGTAGGACAGTGTAGGTAGAGCGCTGATTTACATTGTGTCTCAAACCCATTTTTCAATAGAAGATCGAATACATTTTAAGAAACATTTACTTCTGAGGAAAATTTTAGTTGTCTTAGGGGCAAGAGGTTAAAAAAAAAAAAAAAAAAAAAAGCAAGAAAGAAATAGGGAGATTTACAACAAAATTTCCAAACAATGAACACTCAAAACATGCTGGTAATGTCTGTTTAGTAAGGCAATGACACAGGAATGGAATTCTAACCAGATCCGGTGCCATGTGACATGAAAATCTCTCCTGACTGTCTCCTAAACCATTACTGTACTTTTTCTGGAAGAGAATCATCAGAATTCAGTCTGACTCTTGCTAGTCACCAGAGAAAATAGTGACCTCTAATAGTATTTTTCCTGTAGTAGTTTAGTTTCCCGTCCACTGCACACTTGCCTTTTCTTAGTGCATTATTGTTTGGAATTTAATAATTCCTGTTGGAATTAAAGTGGCAGTCTCCATCCCAAAGAACTCATGTGAGCAGAAGAAAAGAGCATCTGATGTCTTACTTCCCTGTAGGGCTTTTAAGAAATAGTTGCTATG
Source organism: Heteronetta atricapilla (assembly GCA_011075105.1). Lineage (NCBI taxonomy): Eukaryota > Metazoa > Chordata > Aves > Anseriformes > Anatidae > Heteronetta > Heteronetta atricapilla. Next base: position 3,022,902 of record CM021743.1, on the reverse strand, counting down.
TACCTCATAATAAGAACATAATTTCCAGAGCAAGCAGCTATAATGTTGAATAAATAATTTAACAGTGCAATCAGTTCAAAGATGCATAAATTTAGGGGAAGGATCCACATGCAGATCTATTGACTTTAGATTCTCCTTGCAAACGTGCCACCCACATAGAAGTGGTAAGTCAAATGGTAGATTTAAATGGATTGCCACTTTCCAAGGTTTTGAACATGCCCTCTCTAAAATGGAATTTAAGTGTCAGCTCTTGAATAAAATACACAGCCTTTTGTATGAAAACAGTAAATAAAATTAGAGGAATAAAAGAAACAGATGATAAACATTTCTGTGCAGTATCAGAACAAACAAAAAAATGCTATTGTAGTATTATTTTGAAATAAAAGGTATTAGATTTCACAGGGTAAAAGGCAGGGTAAAAGAGAATGTAGATGGTAGAAGTTAGTACAACTCACAGCCACTATATACTGTTAACATCATTTGTTAAGACACTTGAATAATGGTTTCCCATGACACAATACTGAGCAAGAATTGTATTCAAGAGGGGAGAGGAAATTTCCCACTAAAGCCACTGAGAAAGCTACTTCACTAGGCTTTGATTCAGGTATTAATTCAGCTGAAATATAGCAAGATTTCATCAACAAATTTTGTAGTACATTGAAGACATAAGAAAAGGCTTTAATGGCTTTTTGAAAATAGGCATTGATAGAGTGCCAGTTTCTCATTTTCACAACCATCATTATTGTTTGTGTAGATGCCCCATAATGAATTTCACAAACGTTGGTACTGCAGATCTACTTTTAAAAGTGTTTTTTTTTTTTTTTTTTCTTTTTTCTTAGTTAACGTAACTTTAAGTACATCTAATAAACAATTCTCTGCCTCAGTACAATGGGAAAGAAAGAAACATACTGTTTTGATATATATATTTTTTTTAACTTAAAAGGAGCCATTCTGCCAGCATGATTATTTACTCTTTACTTAGAATCATCATTTGCCCTGCTGGCATTATGTGAGTGCAATAATGGAAAATCTATTTGCTTTTATTAGAGCATAAGGTACTGAACCACTATAAAACTTATTGTCAAACTTCTGCTGGCTCTGCACAAAATGATTTCTAATGTTGTCCATTTTATTATGTTAAAATGAATTCTCTTGTGCAATTATTGTGCAATGGATCATGGGGGTAATAAGCTAATTGTTGCTTGTTTTAATTGCCTGAGTATGAAGTGTTAGTGATTTATAAGTAATGAAGAAGCTGAGATGAAGTCATAAAATACTAAATGCCCATAAGATCAAGTGGTGTACTTCTGCTGGGAGGAAGACTTTATTTCACAATGACAAAAATATTGTCTTTTCAGCATCTAAGTAGTGAGCTAAAGGCAGCTGAAGGAAAGAATCTTGGTTTCTTTCTAGTTCATTTTCAAGCAATAGAAAGTCCTGGTTCACTTCAGCAAAATAACTGGTACAGCGTTAACAGCACAGATTACCTACATTATGTATGAACTGTATGAAAATATTTTTGTTTAGGTTTATGCAGTCAAAGGACCTACACCAGTCAGTGAGTCAGTGTTCAGTCAGTTCTACCTGCAACTGTTTCGGACTGGTAAACAGGTGTGGTTATGTGGTTATTTATTTTTTTTAGAAATTATTTATATTAGTTTGATTAAATACAGTTTAGCTATGCGTAATAAAGAATGAAGTTGTATTATTCATTTCTACTCTTTATAGTAAAGCTGTCATGCAGTGTATGATTTTCCTTTATCCCAAAAACATAGCTATGAGAATTAGATGAAATCTTATAATTCCCCATTGCAGTGGTCTACAGAGATGGATAGGAGAAAAGCTGTTTTGCTTCTTGACCTAATATTTTAAGTAAGGGTCTAAATTTCAAAGTCCTGATATAAAGAAATCATTATGTATGATTTTCCAAGCATTATTTTTAAAATATTATGGGATTTTTACTCTCTTAACAAAAATTGTAAATTACAGGAAGCAGAACAAAATTTCTAAGCATATTTCCAAACTGTTAAAATATTTTAAATTTGCTCATCCCTGATGATCTGGAACATTTAAAATTCTATTCACGTCCACAAGCTCAAGGAATAAAGAAAATAAAAATCAAAGTTTCACCTGAAATAAATCTGAACCACACTTCACAGCTTAACCATTAGTGATTTCTGGAACTTAATCTTCTGAATACCACTAGAATATCCTTTTCACAGAGACATTCTGGAAGCAGAGCATGCTGATAATCTATTGTAAGGAGACTGTATTCAAAAACTGTATTCAAAACTGAAAAACTTCTGTTTACCCCAAAACAGATTTTTTTTGTAAGGGTTAATGCATCAATGCTTTTGGATAAAAAATTAGTTTTACTTTCCCTCTGGAATATGTCAGTAATTCAATATTTCAAATTCGTTTTGCAAGGAAAGGATAGATAAATAAATAAATATAAAAATAATAAATAAAAAAAGTAAAAAAAAAAAACAATCAGAAGAGAATAATGATAATGAGAAAAAGTAAAAAATACAGAAGAGGGAGAGTATGTCCCATGTACTGTGAATTACTGGGCTCTAGGAAATTTATAAGTTAAAGGTTTTTTTTGTGTGTTGCTCTTTTACAATAAGTTCCAATTTATAGAAGTAATTAACTATTTTTGAGCAAGAGACCAAAACAATGATGGCTGCACAGGAACACAGGAAGACTATGGCATAATTCCTCACACTCCAGGCAAGTACTAAAACTTTGTTTTCATTTTGTGTCTTACAGCTTAAATAAATACTTCATCCTGTCATTATGAGTTTTATAAGAAATAACAGGTTTGCGTGACAAGTTTAACTTCTGATTATTATTTTGCAAGGAACAAAAATTCATTTAAAAAAAAAAAATGCCCTCTCTATTTTCTCATCCTTACAAAAAAAAAAAAAAAAAGAAACGGCAGTCAGTCAACAATATAAAACAAGTTGCAGAATTTCTGATGGATTTACAAACTTCCATTTGAGTTCTTAATCATTTACATTCATGTAACACACCTTGTTCGGCAATAACACACAAAGTTGAAGATAGCAATGACCAAACTCCAATGTCATGATTTTCTCATAAAACTATGAAAAGTCTGGTTTTCTAATCAAAGAGATTTCATGAAAAACATATCACATTATCAGTAACATAAATCAGTAACTACCTCTACACCAAATGCATGTGAATAGAAGAACTGCACAAAGTTGAAATTATTCTAACTTTACAAGTGAAATATTATTATAAAAGTAAGCACTCATTATCATTATGAATTATTATATTTCCAAAGGAAATTATAATAAAATATTCAATTACTTTTCCAATCTCATTAAGAACTCACTGAATGGTTATAAGTTGATACTTCTTATTTCTGTAAACATTGATATAGTTTTAAATAATATAGCCTTGTAACGAATGTGAATCATTACATATAACCATTTCAAACAAATACTGAAGTCTTTAAACATTTGTGCTGCTGTCATTAACTATATTTACTGTGGACATACTGACAGACCAAAAATTGTACCTCTGTGTCTGCCATGACTGCCCTGAACAAATTTGAATCTAAAACGTTTGGACAAGAGAGACAAACAGTTGCAGTCATAAATATATGCAGAAGACTTCACACATTTTATGCTTACAGAGTAGATGGAAGCTAAGCATCTCCTGAAAACTGTACTAAATGTGTCTGTAGGCATGGAACTTCATCACTACCCCCATGTCCCAGCACGGAGAAAAGACCCAGGCTTTATCATCCCTCTACACATACACACACAGAACGCCTTATGCTGAAGGGACACATAACTGCACTCAGTGTAAAGAAAAGAGAAAATATTCTACATCCTTATAAAAGAAGACCTAAGTTCTTTGACCACACTAATATGTATATATATGTAAATCTGTTGTCATTGATGAACAAGATCTTTTTTAGTACTACATGTCAGATGCTTTCTTTCCACTTACAGTTCCAGTTCTGATGAAAACTGTGTTAGGGTATCATTGAGTGTGAAAGCCCAAAATAAAATATTTTGTGAAAGTGAAGATATGCACCCCTGCCTGGGTTTCCCATGAAATTTAAGGTCATAACAGGCCCTAAAACGCAGCATTGTTTTCAGTTTAGGAAGATACCTTTTGCATCACACAACCACTAATTCTTTCCAAGACATAACACTGCACATGACCAGAGCAATGTGGGTACTATACTGTATCTGAATGGCTGTTTACCTTCTATTACAGTGCTGAAGAGGAAATTGAGCTATATATGTTTTTTATTGGCTTGGGATATCTATCTGCTATCTGAAATGACTTCCATTTCCATATCCATTATGTGAATTGGATGTGGAAATTACAGTCTCAGGTTTCTTGTGGCATCTGCACACTAATGCTGATAGCATGTGGACTCAACACCCCTTGGAAATAATTGTATGAGATCACTCACACCATTACATTTGATGCATTAGGTCTATTACATACTCACAGAGATCTCTGTCCTCACTACTGTAAGCTATATCCTTGATAGTGCTGATATCAAGGAGAGAAATTCAGCTCTTATTTAATCATAATAAATGTGATATTTCAGGGTAAAAGCAGTTCCTGAGAAAAACCAACTTCTTGGTCATAGATTTGCTGATCTTACCCTAAGCAAGACTGGCACCTTTTCTGTCTTCCATAGTAACAAAAGTCAACAGGAAAATGCACTGATAGTCTAGTAATAGTCTAGAAAAGACTGATAGTCTAGTAAAGTTGGTTGTGCTTTCTTCTGCAAGCATGAAATCACACATCTACATCAGTTATAAAACTAATAGCAGATAACAGGCTACTTCTGGGTCAATCCATGAGAGGAGTTCTACTTAAAGGGATGAATGAGTTAAACCCATCACATATTGACAATGAGCTAAATGTTTTTCAAACTTACCAGATTATAAAGAGAGAGCATGCAAATAAATCAATTTTATTAATTTGGCCTTAGTAAACTATACTAAGTATAGTTTAGTATAGTATAGTTTACTTTACTAAAGCATATACTAAGCTATACTAAATTATAGCATACTATATTCATAGCTGCTTCAGCAGCTCCCACAGACTAAATACTTGCAATAAAAAGTGCAAGTATGCATCTCTATAGCTAACTACTCCGTTTTCACAGGAAAATTCTAAGAGTTGCTTGATAAAACCCAGGCACATTTATTTATATTTCAATCTCATGCATAACCATTTAGAGAGCAGGTAAAAAAATTAAAACTATGTTTTGGGCAAGGTTTTAAATGAGCAAACCTTTTTTATCGCATAAAATATTGTTTATCTTTTGTGAATTTCCTTGTTTCTGCTTTTCCTGTAATGTTTAACACCACAAGCACTGCTTCAGTCTGTTGTGATTTAAAGCAAATACACACACTTATGTTTTCCAGTATGTCTGTGACTTGGTTCACAGTTTGTGTTTTTTTGAACTTTGGAAAGGCAGATCAGTGGGACAGAGTATGTGTTCGTCTACTCCCACTGACAAATTTGGATTTATCTGAGGATAAATGCTTCATTCATCAATCCCAAAGATGAAAGCCACACACTACAATAGGTAACAAAGTTGATGTTGGATAGTCCTTCTCCTTCAAACAACACAGTCAGTACCAGGGAGTATGAAGAATGCTTGAGTGAAAATGGCTCTCAAAAAAACTAACATTAGTTGAATTTTGACAAGTATGTGGTAACTGACCATTATCCAATGTAAGAAGATCAGCTATGTGAGTGGATGAGCTGTAACATCTCAGAAAGACTATCTGATCTATGTGTTTCAAAATCTATACTTTTCAAGTCATAAAAGATTGTATTGTAATTTTCTGCTAGGAAGTTGCTTTCCCACACTGCAAAATTTAAGGATGTACTGCCTTCGACTAAGTGCTTTGTATTATATGCAGTGATAATAGGTTAAAGTTTTCAAGGTTTTTTTAAGTAATGCAAGTGCCAGAATTTCCATAGTTTAAGACAGGAAGAGGAGGAGCAATTTGCTTTTTGCTTCATTTCTATGCTGTTCTAGTACAATTTCATTGCCCTCTTTGGTTTGATGAGTGCAAAACAGATGGTGAGAACAGAGAAAATAAACTGGCCCCTCTGGTGTTTTTGTTACCAGCAGGATCCTGAGATGGTAATACTTGTGTAGCATGTAGGCTCCCATTTTGAACTTTTAAAATGTTATGGATATCAAATCATCCTAATTATGCATACAGTTAATAACAGATGCCAAAAATCATAGAATCATAGAATCATAGAATATCCTGAGTTGGAAGGGACCCTTAAGGATCATCAAGTCCAACTCTTGACACCGCACAGGTCTACCCAGAAGTTCAGACCATGTGACTAAGTGCACAGTCCAATCGCTTCTTAAACTCAGTCAGGCTCGGTGCAGTGACCACTTCCCTGGGGAGCCTGTTCCAGTGTGCAACCACCCTCTCTGTGAAGAATCCCCTCCTGATGTCAAGCCTAAACTTCCCGTGCCTCAGCTTAACCCCGTTCCCGCGGGTCCTGTCGCTGGTGTTAATGGAGAAAAGGTCTCGTGCCTCTCGACACCCCCTTACGAGGAAGTTGTAGACTGCGATGAGGTCTCCCCTCAGCCTCCTCTTCTCCAGGCTGAACAGGCCCAGTGCCCTCAGCCGTTCCTCGTACGTCTTCCCCTCCAGGCCTTTCACCATCTTCGTAGCCCTCCTCTGGACACTCTCCAACAGTTTCACGTCCTTTTTATACTGTGGTGCCCAGAACTGCACACAGTACTCGAGGTGAGGCCGCACCAGCGCAGAGTAGGGCGGGACAATCACCTCCCTCGACCTACTAGCGATGCCGTGCTTGATGCACCCCAGGACACGGTTGGCCCTCCTGGCTGCCAGGGCACACTGCTGGCTCATATTCAACTTGCTGTCTACCACGACCCCCAGATCCCTCTCTTCTAGGCTGCTCTCCAGCGTCTCATCGCCCAGTCTGTACGTGCAGCCAGGGTTTCCCCGTCCCAGGTGCAGGACCCGGCACTTGCTCTTATTGAACTTCATGCGGTTGGTGATCGCCCAGCTCTCCAACCTATCCAGATCCCTCTGCAAGGCCTTTCCACCCTCATTCGAGTCCACAACTCCTCCAAGTTTGGTGTCATCAGCAAACTTGCTCAAAATACCTTCTATTCCTACATCCAGATCGTTTATAAATATATTGAAAAGTACCGGCCCTAAAATGGAGCCTTGAGGGACCCCACTGGTGACCGCCCACCAGCCTGACGCAGCCCCATTCACCACAACCCTTTGGGCCCTGCCCGTTAGCCAATTGCTCACCCATCGGATGATGTTTTTATTTAGCTGTATGGTGGACATTTTGTCCAGTAGGATCCTATGGGAAACCGTGTCAAAAGCCTTGCTGAAGTCCAAAAAAATCACATCAGCTGGTTTCCCTTGGTCCACCATACGAGTGATCTTATCATAAAAGGAAATCAGGTTAGTTAGGCAGGACCTACCCTTCACAAACCCATGCTGGCTGGGACCAATGACTGCTTTGTCCCCCAGGTGCACCTCAATAAGTTCGAGAACCATCTTCTCCATGATTTTACCAGGCACTGACGTGAGACTGACAGGCCTGTAATTGCTAGGGTCTTCTTTCTGACCCTTCTTGAAAATCGGCACAACGTTTGCCAGCTTCCAGTCTACCGGGACCTCTCCAGACTCCCAGGATAGTTGAAAAATAATTGAGAGAGGTTCCGCGATGACGTCCGCCAGCTCCTTCAGCACCCGGGGATGAATCCCATCCGGACCCATGGACTTGTAGGGATCCAGGAGGAGTAGCAAATCCCGCACACGTTCAGGGTCAGTTGGGAGTTTGTCATCCCCACCGTCCCGGTCCTCCAGCTCAGGGCACCCTGGGTCCCGAAGCCCATCATCGGCATTGAAGACAGAGGCAAAGAAGGCGTTAAGCGTCTCTGCTTTGCCTATGTCATTGTCTGTGAGGAGACCTTCCCTATCAAGGAGCGGCCCTATGTATTCTTTAGTTCTCCTTTTTCCATTCACATATCTAAAAAAACCCTTTTTATTATCTCTCACAGACACAGCCAGCTTCAACTCTAGGTGTGCTTTAGCCACACGAATTTTCTTCCTACAAACACGAACAGCATCCCTGTATTCTTTCCATGTCACCTGGCCCTCCTTCCAGTAGCGAAAGACTCTCTGTTTCCACCTAATCTCCATTAGAATGTTCCTGGTCAGCCACGCCGGCCTCCTGCCCCGCCTGCCTGACTTGCGATATTTAGGAACTGCCTGTTCTTGTGCTTCTAGGAGGCATCGCTTAAAGAATGACCAGCACTGGTGGACATCGAGGCCTTCAAGAGCAGCTTCCCAGGGGACCTTGCTGACTAGTCCCTGAGCAGCCTGAAGTCCGCCTTCCCCATATCTAGGGATAAGGTTTTGGTGGCACTTTTCCTTCTGTCGCCGTAAATTTTGAACTCAACCACATCATGGTCGCTATGACCGAGGCGGCCACCAATCACCACATCTCCCACCAGGCCCTCTCTGTTTTCTAGCAATAGGTCTAGGAGGGCACCTTTCCTAGTTGGCTCCGTTAGCACCTGCACCAAGAAGTTATCATCTAGGTGCTTCATGAACCTCCTGGACTTGCTCGTGTCAGCCGTGTGGCACTCCCAGTTAACGTCTGGCAAGTTGAAGTCCCCCATAAGGACAAGGGGAGTTAATCTCGAGGCCTCTCTTAGTTCTGTAAAGAATAATTTATCGGCGCTATCGTCCTGGCCAGGCGGTCTGTAATAGACTCCCACAACTACATCCCCTTTATTCGTTCGTCCCTTGATCCTTACCCAGAGGCTCTCAACTTTGCCATCGCCGACCTGAAGTTCCACACAGTCCAGCCCCTGCTTCACATACATCGCCACCCCACCACCTCGCCTTCCCTGCCTGTCCCTCCTGAAGAGCCTGTAACCATCTATCGCAACACCCCAGTCACAGGACTCATCCCACCAGGTTTCGCTTATGCCGATGATGTCGTAGTTGCGGGACTGGGCCAGGACTTCTAGCTCATCCATTTTATTCCTCATACTGCGTGCGTTCGTGTAGAAACATTTCAGGTGTGTCTCCTTACACTCAGCACCTTGTGGATCTAACCGAAGGACCTCACTGGCACACAGCCCCTCTGATTCTAGCGTACCATCCCTTAGGTCTTCACCGGCGTGCCTGGTTTTAGCCATACATATACATACATATACATACATACATAGCCATACATATACATACATATACATACATACAAATACATTCTCCCTTGCTTTCACAAAACTATATAACATGAAGAGAAAATTTTATCAGTATTTTGCATATAAAGGTTAATTTATATGAGAAAATTTGAAATCACCAAAACCACTCTGTTAGGTATTAATCACAAATCATGAACTAAAAATCTCGAACAACAACAAAAAAAATCAGACAACAACAATCGAAGTAGACCATCCATAATTACAACATCTAGGAGATCAGTAGAGCTGTGTGGAGCTTTTGCTGCAATAGCAGAGTTGGTCAAGAATATCTAGAGAGCTGTAATAATGGTTAGTATAACAATGAGAAGGATTATGGGTTCTAGGAAAAAAAAAAAAAAAAAAAAACAGAAAAAACAAAAGTAGCCAATGTGTCTAAATCATATTGTATTATAAGAGCCACATTGCATTTCAAATGAAAACACAAAGAGGAGAAAAATGCAGTTTGCTTCAGAATACAGGCTGAGATGGAGCCTGCAAACTGAGACCAGTGCCAAGATAGTTTGCATATCTTTTGGGTTTCATTTCTTTTCCAAGCTTAGTGTGGAAAAAGGGAAGTAATTTTCCCTGGAGAGATTTTTATTTAGCATTATTTTCTGAGTCTTGGGCTAAGGGGAAAAGCATTGCAGAAGCCATAAGAAATTATTGATGAAGCTGTATTATTTCCTCACCATATGTTATTAAGTGGCAAAACATTAGTGGAATATATCTTTTCAAGAAAGATTTTCAAAGACTCAGGAGCTTTGTCAAACTAGTGCAATCATCTTGGATGTGCCAACACAGAAATATACTTTATTGCTTTTGGAATTAAGAAGTATGCAGGTGAACGGGAGAAAATCATTGACTGTTTTTGCATGTTCTTTTCCCCCTCAATCTCAAATGTTCCCTGATTTTAAGTACGAATCTTCCATATTATCTTTGTGAATACAAAGATGTGAACACTATTGATATGGACATCTTAGAAATCACACATTTTCTCTTTTAGCTGTTGAAAAATATTAGTTGAAATAATAAAAATATTAGTTAAGCATGATAATACAAATCCAAAGTAGATGTCATATATCATCATGTGCTGTCATCTAAAGAGGAACCCAAAATAACAGCCTAATGAGAATAATGACTAGGTTAAATCTGTGCCAACGTCCACTTCTATCACCATTTCATCTCTTTGTGACATCTTGTTTCAAAAGAAAGAGCTGTACTATTCACATTTTATATTAGATATTCTGACCTAAAAGTGCCTGATACTACTTAGGCCTTTAGCAAGGCAATTCCACTTTTACTGGGGGCACATACAAAAGGGGAAAAAGGATGTACATGCAACAACATAAAAGATTATAGGAAACGCCTGTTACAGTTTACAGAAAGTATTAGATTAATATTCAACTATTTTTAGTGAGATATTGTTACAAAAATGGGAAATGGCACAAATAATCCATCGCAATGACAAAGATTTATTTATTTATCTATTTATTTATTAAAAAAGGGAAGGTTAATTATAAGTGAACATTCCCTATGGATATCTCAGTAGATATGTCTCAGTCTCTTTCCTATTGACAGGTGGTAGTGTAAATTAAATGTGGTATTATGAATTCAAATGGGATTTCAACTGCTCATCATCCATGCTGTGGCTTTAGAATAGGCTGAGATGATTGTAGTCTAAAAGCCATAATGAAAATGGGTATCTTTTGTGCCATTTTCTAGTCTTTTTTTTTTTCTCTAAGAGGACAGATTTATGATATTCATATAATATTTATCATCTCAGAAATGTATTATTCGGGATTGTATACATGTGTTACTTTTGATTAGCTGAAGCAATAAATGCATGCTCCTTGGAACAAGTTTAAAAATACAGTATTTGTGGGTGTTGGGTATTTAAAGTGAACAAGTATCATACCCTGAGGATTAGTTTTCAGTCATTATGAACAGAAATGTTGCCATAATGTTATATTAGGGGTTACCAGTCTCAAAATAGCCATAAGGCTCTTGGAAAAAAAAATCTATCTGTATATCCTCCAAACACATGCTAATTTAGTTATTCTAATAAACACAAGCCAAATGCACACAAACACCACACTAAACACTCCATTCCCTCTTTCTCAGTCCTATCAGTTCTATTTTTACCTCTTGACCTTCCAGTTTTCAACTTGATGCAGAATCATGCAATTTATAAATACATTTTTATGCTTGTATATGTGTAAGCAGCAACACAGGCCAAGAGATGCCCCTTCTAACAATGTAGAAAAGGAACAGAAAGAAAATCACTTTCTTGTAACAGTGAAAAACAGAAGCTACTGTAAGTGGAAAAATATTAACACTAAATGTCTCTCTCTCTTGCTCACTATGGAATTTTCCTTATCCTTTGCTTATCTCCTTGCTTCCAGCTACTGGCTCAAAGGAGCAGTACAAAATCTCACCATAACAATGCATCTGGGAAAGAAGTATCTATAAAATATGCTAGGATTGCAGTACTGGAAAAACAGCAATCATTTTACAGATACACAGATAGTGCAGAATCAAGTGTTCATAGAAATCCATTCTCTCAAAAGGACAGAAAACCAGCAAAACATGAGTATTCATGAGTATTCACCCCTCCTGCTAGCATTTCAATGTCAAACATGCCAAAGTTAGAAACATCCAGAAACAATTTAGCTATGTCATCTTCTGGGTTTGTGCTACAATCTCTGCTCAGTGTAAAGGACAGATAGACAGCACTAATTAATACTAACAGCTCTGATTATTTTACAGCCACAGAAGCAACAGGTTCTTATAACGAGCCTCCATCACAGATTAAATTTAAAATAGAAGACTCCTGCCACCAAAACATTCACAAAAACAAGCTTTAATTCTTTATCTAGCAATCAGTTATGAGAATTTTGTACTATACAGATTAACTTAATCTGTCAGATATTTGCAAACTGGACTTCACAGTTTGCAAATGTCTTCATTAAACAAAACAATTACAAAAGTATCTGATTCAAAATAAATGTTAATAGTTAAGAACAACAACACCCCTCCCTACGCAAGCTTCAGTTCAAAGTAACAGTGTGTTTTTCTTTACCATCTTTATTAATGTGCGATTATCCAAGACAGTTGGAATGATTTAACATAAACAGAAGAATAAAAAGTCCTGAAGAAGGAAAGGATTTGTGCATCTTGATTATACCACCTAATTTAATTAATATATTCCTCATACCATCTGGTCTGACTCACTCAAAATTTAACAAAGAAGATCACAATTAAAACATAAATCTAACAAAATTTAAGACTGAACACTTTAGATTATACCATCATTGTTAAAATCTGGGCTGTCAGTAAAGTGACAGATGATTGCATGGAAGCTAATTCAGCAGATACTTTACAATGCTCTCTTTGTTAAAAGCATCTGTATATTGATTTCCATATTTGTATCTTAAGACAATGGCATGCTTAGAAAAAAAGATCCCAATGTACAAATGAGGCATGGAATATCTGTCACTTGTCAGATCTTGCCTCAAATCTGGAGACACATAAAAATGTCAGGAAATAAAATATTTTATAGCTGCAGTCAATAACTAACCAGGGTATTTTCTTCTGGGAACCACAAAATTATTTGGAGAGGTACATGTCTTCTTTCCCATTAAATTTTACTGTAATTCAAAAATCATTTTGAAATGCATTTTTTGGTATCAATTTAATTTCCATCAAAAACAGTTACTCCAGTTCTCCAAATGGGCTTTACGTTATGCAAGTTCGTGACCAGGTCAGCAGATGAAGGAGAGACATATTAATTATATTTATCTATTTTTGGTCAAAATTGGTTCAGGTCATGCTGACAGAACTGGATTCAATATACACACACCAAAAAAATGGGGGGAAAAAAAGGAAAGAATATTCTCCTGTTTATTAAAATGCAAATAAGAACAATCAGAATGACAATAATAATTACCATTATTTCTCCTGAACATCTACATACAAATACAGTAATATATGGATAGAAACATTTATTTCAGTCAATTCCAGCCCCACCCCCCTTTTTGTAAAATGAAATGCCACACTGGTTGGGTCACAAAATAGGTCATTTTTCAACAAAGTAGGCAGAAACCAGCAACTTGTAAGCCACGGGTCTTGGAAAAAGGTGGTGACTTTCCTACATGAATGATCCCCCAAAGGCACAAGAATTCTCCCTATCACAGGAGACTGTGATTAAGAGTCTCATAGTAAAAAATATATGTTTCCCCAAATTTCTAACAGATAGAGAGGTACCTTTCAATTTTGAAGTGGTAAATATCACAAGCTAACAAAAGAGAAATGTCACTTGTAATAACCTTATACCATAAAGTATAACAAGATGGAAAGAGTGTTCTTCAATACTTAACATAGCACAAGGATCCAATACTACCCTGGTACATCAGAAACAGCAGACCTGATTTTTATTTATTTTTTGATACATTCTGTTCTGCTCTTCACCTTTCAGAAGTACAAGCCTTTAGTCCATAATGTTTGTGAGAGGGGAAAAAAAAAAAAAAAAACAAAAAAAAAAACACAACAACAACCACAAAAACTTCTTAAAATGAGAAATAAAAAGCAATTGATGTATCAATACCAGATTTATGTTTGCACAGTACACATCACAGTCTCTTTCCTAGGTGTGAATCCAATCCACTGAGAATCTGTATGTTGTAATATGATAATGTTGGTATTTATTCTTTTCTTATCCTTCCAAGCACAGAAAAAAGGAGAAAGTGATACTACAGATGAACACAACATATTACCAATGGCATCCATTTTAGGAGCATGGGTGCATACCCCAGGCTAGCTTTTAATATGCTTGGGGTGTAATGAAAGAACATATCTGCTATCATCGCAACCCACCCAAGAATCAGCATACCCCACTAGCCCTGACAACGCAAAGAAGAGAGTTTTCTCTTACACTAACATCAGTTAATTCATCCTATTTGAAGTACCATAGTTTTGAATTAGATGTAATTGAAAACCTGCAAAACAGGATGAAATGGAGTTTTAGCTGAAATAGTAAATAATGAGAGAGATAGTGATGCGTGTTACCAAATACCATTTATCTGGATTCCCACCAGTTAAACAAATGTCAAGGTATTGATCTGTTCATGCTACAGTTCGAGAGAGCTTAGTCTTGAATTTCCTGCAGCTCTCAAGGAATCCAAGTAGAGCTCTCATGCCAGGGCTATACTGTGTGTCTGAAAGATGAGCGGGCTGACGTTGAGGCTATGCGGTATATCAGGACACGTGGTTACCACATGCAAGACACAAGATACAAGGGATTTTTTGACTAACCTCATGAACTAATCTGCCTGCTCAGAAAGGACATAACAGCACCACTAGAAGAGAATGGGCATCTCAGCGACCTGTTCCCAGAGCTATTCACATCTCCCCATTCTTCTCTCAGGTGCAATGTATATATGAGAAGATTTAGTTACATTAGAAAACATTTGGCATCTGTTCGGTTCAGCAAGGAAGTCTGACAAGTTCTGTATTAGGCACTAACTGCCTTTATGTACTCAATCCATACCCAATGTACATTTGAGAAAATGGTGTAGTGAGAATGGTCCCCTGAGAAGCAGACCTGCAAGAAACCAAGGGCAAAGCCCATGATGGAATCTGGACTGCCCCAGGTGTGGTCCAGCCAAAGGGGTTGCAGCTTTCCTCAGCTGGAAGCTCCTGCAGGTGGCATGCTTACACCACATTGTTGTCACAAAACTTTTCTTACAGAAATTCAGAATTCCAAAATTATTACAGAATTCAGAAACCATTCTTAAAAAAAATAATAAAAATCTGTGATGCAGATATTAATTATTTAGTTTGGGAGCCTGAATAAAGAGTATAAATCTAATGTAGCTGTGACTCAAACTACTCTATCCAATGCTGTTTCACTTTAAAGGAGCCAAATCCACCATTATTAGCATCATCTTATTTTGAATAGCTGCTCAGTCTTTTGTGAGTTGCATTTCAGTACCTCAGGCACCCCTTGATTTAAGAAGAGAATTTAGAAGCACAGGAGATATGCTGATTTCCTGGCTTATTATCCTGCCTAACTTCTCTTTTATTATTTCTTTTTCTTCCTGTCATACACTGAGAAAGTCCCAGATGGAATTTCTAAATTAAAGCATTTGTGCCCACTGCTCCCTACAGAAAATATGCCATGGGAGAAAGTCTGTGGAGGTACAAAAATCAGGTGAGGAGTTAAAGGGAGAACAAAAGGTATCGGTGGGAATCTAGATGAAAACAGGCAGGAACTGAGAAGAACAAAGACTGTGCGCAAAAGAATAAATATTAACTGCCCTCCTATACATAAATGCCCTTGCAACAGAAAATGGTGCTCTCAAACTACTTTTTACCCGCTTCCTACTAAAAGAGACAAATGTAATCTCCAGCTTTTATTAAAAAGTAGATTGATAGCTTCTTCACAAGTAACGATTAATCTAAACATTTTCCCTTAATTTTTCTTCCATTTTTGTAATAAATGCTCTTCTCACTGAAAAACGTATTCAGCTGCTTCTTGCCATTTCCATTTTGAAACGCAGAAGTGAGCCGTGCCCTCGGTGGTACCAGGGAACAGGGGCCTGCTGGCGCTGCCGTGTGCCCTCGGCTGCTCTCTGTGTCCACAACTGAACCCGGTGCCCAGCGAGGCAGCCCCGGGGCTGGCAAGGCACGGGAGCCTGCCAGCAGCGCTGTTGTTTCACTTTCACCACCCCATTTCATTGCTAAAAACTTCTGCCCTGCTTGTATACAGCATCGCTATAATTTTATTACAAACACTTAGTGTAGCAAAGTGCATTACTGTAATATTTTGCTTTTAGCATACTTGTTACTTGTAATGACCATAATAGGCAATAAAATCTGTCAAGTTTCTAATGTTTAGCTTGGTTTAATCAACGCTAGGCCACAGTTAAGAAGCAGCATTGCAGATCCAATAATTTAGAAGCAGATTCTTTGCCTCACTGTCAAGTTTTTAGATCCTGCTTGCTAGTGATTTATAGCTGCATGTTCCCTGCCTTATATTAAAAAAGAGAGAGATGACTAACTACTCCAGAATCATAAAAGTAATTGGAAGACTACTTTGTAGCTTCAAGGGAAATGTAATAAAACAGATTCTAAAAGACTCCTTCACTGGAGGGGTATTGGTAGGGCTTTGTGGAGCAAACTTGCATGGCACAATGGAAAAATCAGGCCTTTATTCTTTAGGCAGCCACCTTCTCACCTTTTAGATAAACTCATGCAAATGAAGAAAACGAGCACTGTTCTGTAACTGAAGTAACAATGTGGAAACAAATGAGATGAAACATCATCCTCAGCTCACTGTAATCGCCTACAGAGCTGAAGTAGATGAACGAGAGACGTCCATAAAAAAATTCACTGCCACTAGTATTTTACTTTTTTCACCCTCTGCAGTTGCAGAGAATGCATAATTATATGTGGTGATTTGCATTAGAGAGTAAATGCAAGTTCCTTTCGTTATTCATGCACAGGTTAGATTAACTTTGTGTATCAAACCGTATATAAAAGTATAATCATTTCATTGTCAGGAGCCTAAAGCTAATGTTAATTACAGTTTGAAACTTTGATTATTAATGCATCTTTACTTATTGAAGTGTGAAATAAGCAATAGTAGTTGGAATACACCAATTAAATTAGCTTTTGAGACTGGAATTCATAAATAGGATACTATCTTGTATTTACAGTTCAAATTGTAACACAACATGCAAGAGCTGAAGAGTTCTGTTTCTAAACAATAACAGACTAACATTTATACAAATAAGAAAAAATCTTGGCCTTTTTCAGCAAACCTATTGCTAAATTACAAATATGTCCTGTGGAAGCAGTTGCTGCAATAATTCTTTCAGTCAACTACTAAAAAAATCAAGCTAATGTTTCTTGTAAACCTTGCATTAACGCACACGACCACATTCTCTATAAAGGCAAATGAATTCTACAGCTAGAACAAAGCAAATGATGAATGCAGGTATTCAAGAAAAGTAATTCAAAGAATTACTAGATTCTTTGTTACCTATAACTTTCTTGTCCATTTCCTATAAGTTCATTCATTTCATTTGGTTCAGTTAAAAAAATCATTGAAAACATATCATCTAATATATTAATATCTTAAATACTTGGGCAATAAAATGTACATACAATTAACAGGGAAGCAGCAATGTTTTCAATATATTGTACTTCTTCAAGGACATAGAAAAAATAAAATTGCATGTAAAAAGAATGCCTTGAAGAACAACATATTTCAGCTTCTGTAGAACATAGTGTTTCTGACACTTGTGCCAGTTATTAAACTTTTAAAGAATCAGTATCTCCAGTTCAACCGTATTACGTTCCCTGACATCTTTCGCTTCCCTTGTATACTCTCTCACTTGATACCTAATTTTACCAGTTTAGGTATTTCCCTTTCTCAATGTTTATAATTATTGCATTTTAAAATTACTTTTTCAACAACTTGCATCTTTCTTCTACTAGTGTCCTTATAGTTCTTCAAACTGTATTCCTTCCAATACATAGCACCTTCTTTTCATCTCTTTGAAAATCATAGCCTCATACGTTACTGCTGTTCGCTTCTTGTATTAAATGGTTAAAAGTTCTTTTTGTTTGTTTGTTTTTTAATTATCACAGGGTGCCATTTTATCCTCTATTTTACCTTCTGCATTATAACTTTTGACTTTTCTCATTTTGGCCTACTACATGATATATCATATCCAGCTAGTGCCACAGAAAGATAATTAACTCCACAGAAACACATGAATCTTCCATCTTATTTGAGTTGTCCATCTTTCAATTTTTCATTAGAGCTTTCTGGTGGACTTCCTGGGGGATACTTCCAGCAAATCCACATGTAGCATGTGTTTACTCTCTCCATTCAAAAACAAATTTTGCTTGAGCCTAAACCAGCAAACAGTACTGTGCAATATATGGTTCAACACATTCTGCAATATCCGATTTCCAAGGACAGTCAATGCAGACACTTCGCTACCTAAAACTTTGCTACAGGGACAAGTTTTGTCTGAGGCGGTGATCATCTCAAGCCTTCAGCATGAAGACTGATAACCATGGTAATCTCATACAAGCTGATGCAACTGCAGGTATTGTTCTTGCTGTACAATTATTGCTGCTTCTGTGCCAGGGGATAGGCATGCTCCCCCCATCGAGTTGTACACAGCAGTCAGGGATAGGCTAGGAAAGGCAGCATGATTTCTAAAATTCTGTACTTAAATATATGTTAGCTTTTTTGTAACTGGCAAGATGGTCCTCATCCTCCAATATAATTAAAAAAACAACTACCATATGGTAAAAATAGTGTGATTTTTGACACACACTTTGAACAATCCTCACCTGGGGAACGAACTTGAAGACTGATTCATAATGTTGTTCATGTTTTGTATCATCCTATAAATTTTCTTATGACTGGCATTGCCAAAGTATTATACATTAACATTAATTAAATTAAATTTCTACTGAAAAGAAAGTGGTAAAATATCATTCCAGAAGGGAATGATTTAAAAGATTTTTTTAAAAAATATTTTTTCTATGCAGCTTTTATTTTGATTTTTTTCCTAACTAATTACTGAAATTTGTGAATTCCACACCTCAGTAAACCATGACCAGCTCTTGACAAAACATTACTTGTTTAAATCAATCTATCCATCATCAAAAACGGCAACCTCTTTTTTTAGACATCTGAGTCCACAGTCTCATCTACACATGAATCCATATATGACTCATTTGCAGTTAGTATGGAATCTTATGTCTTTGCCATAAAGATTTTTTTTTTTTTTAAGAAACATTTTTGTGCAATACATTACTCATTATCAGTTATAGACAGCTTTAATTACATGTACTAACTTAGATTGAAAGTAAGTCTGCACAAAATGATCTAATAAACTAGATATGAACAAGAAGCATGAAATGACAACCTGAAATTAGTATCATAAAAGGAATTTGTTCTTCAAATTTTAAAGTAGATCATAAGCTTAAATTAAAACAAAGAATATATTTTTTAGTGCTTCTTAGAAAACTTCTTTGAAAGCAATACTAGAAACCTTCTTACTCTTATGGGATCAAAAACTGGGGAAGAGTGAACAATAATTAAGTACTGATTCAGAAAAGGATTTTCTACATCTTTCTGAAGGCAAGAGTATGTTGAAGAAAAACATTTGGAGAGTTAAAATAGTGTGGAAATGATTTAACTCCTACATGCCACTGGGAAATGGAAACATCAGATAGCTGTAATTCCATCATTAGATCAGTTGCTTTTTTTTTTTTTTTTTTTTTTTTTTTTTCCCCTCCAGGAGAAAAATGTCTGGTGATGAAGGAGTAGATCATGGTTTAAATTAACAAAACAAGCTAACACAATTTAAGAAGTACAGACTGACACATTACTTTTGTCTTAATAGTGACGTGATTATTCCAAATAGAAAGCTACTGAGAAGACATTGCTTGGATGATGTCCTGGATTATGATACTTCTCAAACAGAGCAGCCTAAATTGATTCTGGCTACCTCTCCAATTCCCAAGCTTCTGATCTGTATGATATAGGAGGTAGCCAGTAGCTACATCTTTCTCTGTGCTATCAGCACTCTCTTTCCTTTAAATAGAAAACAGAAAAAAAAAAAAAAAAAAAAAAAGTCCTATACACATACATGAATAATCACACACATTTTTACTGGAGTATTTCAGGATTGGAGCAATACCAAGAAATCATCAGTTTGGATCACAGATTTTATTTTGAACCTGAAGCTTTCTTAATGAAAGACAAAGTGCTGAGAAGTCACAGATTTAAATAACAAAAAACAAACAAAAACACACACACACACAAATTATTACATTTTAAAGGAAAATTATTATTTTTCTCTCCTCTCTGTACTGATCCAGCTCAAGTTAAACATATCTAGACCTAAAGATGTTAACTTTGAACTAACTTTGAAAGTTATTTCTGTTCTGCCTTCTGGACTATTGGTACAGCTGAACACCAAAGCTTATGGTTAGTGATTTCTATGTAAAATGATACCAGTTGTGAAATGTTGAGAACAAAGCTGCTAAAATATGTTCCTAGATTTAAGAAGCATGCTAATTTAGGCTAAATCTTTAAAAGTTTGCCACATCTGAGATACATCTAAACCTTTCCTCCAGATCTCCTTCTCAACTCCCAACTTATTGTCTCTTCAAGCTTCAATCAATTTTATGATCCTTCTTATCTTTGCCGTCTGCTCAGAGCAAGTCCTATTCATTCCGTACTACTTTATTCATCAAGTTCCATTCCTTTTTCCAAAGACTTTAAGTCTGGCAGTTCAATGTCCATGAGAGTAAAATCTATCTTTAGAAAACATTTTCTTGGAAAGTGGGTATTCAAAAGGACTAGCAAATCTCATGGGGTCAAGCTTAAGTAGCAGGAATTTGTGTGCTGTGTAGAACTTTTGGTTCAGAATATAATTTTAGATTGAGAAATTAACCAAGACACCCCCACTTTTTGTTTCTGAAGATACTTAAAACCCTGCACAGAAATGGTTGTAGTATTTCAGCGTTTATTTGATGACCTGAAAGTAATCTCAGAGCATTGTCCAGGTTTTTAGTCAAGCAAGTTCATGAATCATATCCTTATGCTCTGCCTGATGCAGACCACTGGTATTCACTGACTTTTGTAAGTGCTGAGGTGATTCATTAAATTATGGAATAAGAAAGAAACACTCTAAGGCCAGCTTTTCTGCAGTCAGCAATGCTTGCTATTACAGTGCATATTTTATAACCACTCGTTGTCGAGTAACTCGGTTACAATGAAAAGCCATTACACTCTTAACAACCTGCTATTAGTGTAGTAACAAAATATCTTGTGAAGACAGTACTGTCTAAAGTAATGACCAATTTTTATAATGATGATTAGGATAGGAAGGAAGAAGAGCTACCAACAACAGTAATGTTTGGATAGAAAAATCAGTGAGTGATCAATATCCTCAATTTGGCATAGAAAAAATTCTCAAAAGATGAGCTTAATCTTACAAGAGCTAGACTACCACAGAAACAAAAAGACATTATTGAACTCTAATGCCTTCACCAAGCCTAGTCTAATTCAATCTCCCTGATATTTTCAGGAGAAGCTGAAAGATTCTCTCAGCAGCTCTGACGTAGTCAAGATGCTAGAAACGTTGTGGCCAGCTGCTGTGTTGATCTCTCATAAGGGTCAGACTGCACTGGTCCAGAGAGGTAAGGTGCAGAGGAAGGAATAATGTAAAAGTGCAGCTTTGGGCCTCAGTGTTTTTTGTTGTTCGTTTGTTTCCTCTTCCTTGGACACACAACATGACTTAGCACTCACAGAGCCCTAGAGCTCATAAAGGTTCACAAAGTGTGAAGAAGGAGTATTAGGAAGTAGCTAAGGCTTGTTCCCTATCTGCGTTTTCAGGAAATGCAGTGATGTCCATTAAAGACAATGTGGATTTTATTAAACAGAAGAAAATGAACATCTAATAAACAGATACATTTCTCTTAGTACCCGTTACACGTGACTACAGAGCTACAGTACTATTTTCACTACTGGACTACACTTCAAAAAAAGTGTTTTAAAAGGGAGGTGGGGAAGATAAATGATAGTAGAATTAACTGAGGTTCCTATAACCTTTCTACTCGAACTACAAAAAAGAAACTTGAAAGATACTTTCTTAAGTTAAACCAACCCTGATGAGAAGACACGTGGTAGGAGACAGCTTTTCAATTGAGCAAATAAAGACAGTAGAAATCTTAACTTTAGTTTTCAGGTGGAAGGATAAGGAGAATGTCTTAAAAAAACAAAAGATAAAAAACAACAACAACAAAAAACTTTTGTAATTCAGCTACATGCTACAGTTCAGCTACTTTACTTATTTACTCAGTGAAATTCCTCCTCATTTTGTGCAGAAATACATACTCCTTGGTGACAATGGCTCATTAAAGTCTCTAATACCTGTATTTCAGAGACAGGTTTCATAACACAGTATCAAGACAATATATTACATGGTTCTGTCAAATTTATTCAATCACTAGCACTATAAAGTGGCAAGCTTTCAATTATTTGTGATATTGCTTGCAAAGTCTCACTGTCCACTCACATCCAACATTAGTGAGTGCTGCTAAATTTACAAAAATGTTTCTTGCTAGCTCCTACTAGAATGAGTTGGTTCAGTACTGGTCCTATTAGGAAGCAATATCCTCATGACAAAATGTTAATTGCCAGAGCAGAAACTCAGTGATGATTAAAAAATCCCAACAAATTAAAAGATTAAGCATGGCCATGAATTAACATCAAATGACTTTAGGATCATATATTTATATTTTAATAATAAATTCAGAATATTTCTCTTACGTTCATGAATTAGTCTTCTTCAGTTAGATGCACTACCATCTTGATAACAGCAATAAATTATAAATGGGCATAACAAGTATGAAAAAATTGAATTCCATCCAAATTGCCCAGTCTTCTCTCTAAATGCCACTGAAAATCAGTACAAGTGATAAAATCTTAAGTGAGTACCATCAATTAGATGCAGTTATAATGAAATAAGCCATATCATAATGTAATCTGAGCAGTGGGAACTTTTGAGGATGAAATCTCAAATGAGGAAATGGTGCTGTGAAAGATTTCTGGCAGAAACTAGATGAAACTCCCTCATAATTATTATTATTATTATTATTATTTCCTGAAATGAGTAGTTATGAGCCCATTCTATTTTATGATAGGGCTCTTCCTTCCACCTTCTCTGCCTTCTTTCCTCATGCCCCCAAATTTGGTGAAACATCTGCAAATAAGAGCATACAAAGAGCCAGCTGAATTGGGCACACTTCCAACTACAAAAGAGAAAATCTTTAGGAAAGAGATCAAGTATCACTTTCTTTGAGCTCTGTGTTATAGTACTTCTGTATGAGAATGACTCCAAAGGCACGATGCAGCTGTTTGAATATTAGGAGTCATAATGAATAGATTTTATTCCATTTGTAAACCGCACTGGATCCCTGAAAGCAAATAAAACCAAAAAGTAGAAATCTTCTCAGACCACTGATGTGGCCCCAGAAGATTTCCTTGCCCATATTTGTTGCTTGGGGTTATGTCAGTTTGTTTTATAGCTGCAGTAACTTTAAATGCATTTTCCTCTCTTGTGAGATGCACTCTTTCAACTTTCCTTGAGGGAAGCTTGAGGCACTGATTTATGGTCAGATATGTGCACACATATCTGACCATAAAACACATTGTACTCTAGTATTTACTGCTAGAAGACAGACAATATTCCAGATTCAGTGTCTGGGTTATATTAGCCTTCTTGCTGCATGAAGGTACCAAAAACATTATTTAAAATGAATAAATAAATAAAAAATTCTAGCTTTATTAAATTATTCCTAAAGGTTTTGCAAATGTAGCACATCAGTCTCCATTAATGGTAAAATGGAAAACTTACTTTGGAGAACCTATCAAAATGATTACTTTACTTATAAAGGAATCTTAAGTTTGGAATTTTCAACCCACCCCTAGAAAGGCAAAGGAGGCTGGAAGCATTTAAAATTTCATCGCTTTCCATTAGCAGCTTTAAAACAGTTTATTTTTCCTTTAGTGTATAAAAATAGGATAATAGTGTTAAAGAGTTAGGTAGGTGTAGACAAAGGAATCATCCGTTCAGTAAAGTCCAAATTTCTTTCTACAGCTTTGAGTTAGAAACAAACCCAGGAAACTCCAAACACAAATGAAAATGTAGGCCTCCCACCTGCCTCTGTGCTGTAGTTCTGGGGCTTCTGGGTTTGTCAAAGGAGGCACAGCAGGTACCTGCCAGCCTTACACGTCGCTGGCCCCTTCAGTAGCCTTCCCTGCTAGGAACTGAGGCCTGGCTGGTGGAGTGTGACTCTGCAGCATCCTAACAGAAGGACAGATTAAGTCAGCAATGTAGATGAATACCAATTTGGTTGGACTGTGTCTACCTTTTGTCGTCATCCAAATGAAGCACTGCCATGCAGCATCAAAATTTCAACAAGTTGGCGTTCAGAAAGAATTTCCAAAATCTCCTTATAAACCACAGCAAAGGTCACTAAAATTGAGCAGCACAACAGTATCAGCATAGCATTGCCTTGTGATGCATAGACACAAGAAATACATGAAAATATGTGTAGAAATGGGTTTCTTTGAATTCTAGTTGATATTTATTGTATTAATGTTTGAATTAATAAGAAATGCAGGTTTACTTGCATGCAACAGGAGCAGGAAGAATGAAAATTCCCACTGCCTATCTAAGTGCTTACCCAGATTTCAAACACTGAACCCCACATGTGCTGCGTACTCTAGACTAGGAAATTCTATGAGGAAAAGATAAGCATGAAAACTTGAATCTTCAGAAAAAATGTTTTGATTGTTTTGATTTTTTTTAATTGCCATTTGGATTCATTAATAATATTATATATATATAGATATCACAATAATATTCATAATATCACCTGTATAAAATTCATAGGTAATAAAGGAGATTTTCATAGAATGAAGTAAAGTACACCAGACACTTATAAGAATAATCTAAAGTAAAAAGTGAGATCCCGTATCATTCCATGCCCCTTTCCATCACAAGATTATAAAACCAATAACCCTAATTACAATACCAAAAAGGAAGAGGTATTTTGTCCAGCACAAGAAATTCAAAGTCTCTAACATTCTCAAAGTATTCAGATCTGTTGTATTCTTTTGAAAAGCAATACTGAAAACCTTATCTGCTATAAAGTGTTCACAAAAGACCATTTTCCCGCTGTGAAACTGCTTTCCAAAATAGCTGTAGTTTCTGCTTTGATTATCAATAGTTGTCCTGTCTAGCAGCAAGTCATAGATGTCAGCAATGGAAAGTGCTGCTTCTAGCAGAAAAACAGATGCAGTATTTTCCTCAATGACTACAGCCTGTTAGAAAGTTGTCTTCTGACTTCAGCAGCATGGTTGTGTCTTGACTGATAATAAGGGTTTATCTTTAGGCTTAATGTTTTGAAAACAGGCTCTTCCTATAGCAAATAATTAGAATACAGAATAATTGTCCTTTATTTTATACTTGTCATCATTACGAGGTATTAGAAAGAAAAAATGTAAACTATTTGTTGTGGTTTAACCCGGCCGGCAGCTAAACACCACACAGCCGTTCGCTCACCCTCCCCCCTCCCTCTCTGGGATGGGGGAGAGAAACGGGAAATTGAAGCTTGTGGGTTGAGATAAAGACAGTTTATTTAAGAGAGAAAATAATAATAGTAATAATAATAATAATAGTAATATGTACAAACAAGTGATGCACAATGCAATTGCTCACCACCCGCTGACCGATGCCCAGCCCAACCCCGAGCAGCCGGCCCCCCACCCCGGCTAGCCACCCCTATATATTGTTCAGCATGACCCCATAAGGTATGGAATACCCCTTTGGCCAGTTGGGGTCAGCTGTCCTGGGGCTGTCCCCTCCCAGCTCTTGCTGCCCCCCCAGCCTGCCTGCTGGCAGGACAGAGCGAGGAGCTGAAAAGTCCTTGGCTTGGTGTAAGCACTGCTCTGCAGCAATTAAAACACCAGCATGTTATCAGCACTCTTCTCATCCCAATCCAAAACATAGTACCTCACCAGCCATTAGGAGGAAAAACAACTCTGTCCCAACTGAAACCAGGACACTATTAAAGGCATGGAAGTTACTGGGGTGTAGACAACTTAAAGTATGTGTGATCTCAAGGGCAGCCTTGACCATCCATATAAGCATATTCTCTGATTCTTCTTAAGCCTGCAGATACTACCTGTGGAAGAGCTATCGCCAACTGTGTAAAGTTGGAATTAGACTGCATGCTTCATGCAAAAATAAACACTGTCTGAATTCCTACCACTTCATTTTTTTTATTCACTTAACTGCTATTGTAACTTCATATGATAAGAATCAATCACCTAAGTTTCAAACCTGCTTGAGTACAGAGTCAGGGTGACTGGGCTGCTAATTTTGGCACTGATGTAGCTGCTTCATGTAAGAATGGGTCAAAAGGACAAGGAGAATAAGGGAAAGTAAGAGACAGAGAAAGACACTGGAGAGGAACCACTTCAAAATGAATTTCTTTGTATTTTTTTTTTTTAAGAAATACCTTGACACCTACTGAAATCACAGAGACAGTAATTTGAAAGATATGACGGGCTGTCATCTCTCTGCTTCCTTCAGCACTTGCGAGTTCTGGCAATGCCTACCCACTTGCACAACAAATCCAGATCCTCCTGTACTTACCGGGCATACACACAACAAAAGTGCATACAAAATAATGATTACTGATATTAGAATAAATAAATGACCTACATGGGAGAGGATACCAACCAAAATTCTGCAGTGCAATGCGGAGGCTGGAAGGGGGTGTGTGTCAAACCAGCCTGACCTGACTGAGCAGAATACAGGTTGGTGTTCTTGTATTGAGGCATCTGCAACAGCCACAGCAGCCCTGACAGCATTACATATAAAATGGACTTTTATTACCAAATGGCTATTTTGCCAACTAGTGGGCATATATGCTAAGGGTTTCTGAACCCATACAGCCATGAGTTTGGCCAGACTTGTTCAGGTAAAAATATCTTGTCAAAAGCACAGTTCCACAGTATTTCTTCTTTGTCACACAAGACACGCTATTGCCTTTTCTTATGTTACAGCAAAGTAAGGTATGGGATTCACAATGTCTGAGTTTTTATATAAAAAAATACTTAGAAATCTGGATGCTGTTGATACCTATAGCATATTTAATCAAATCTGGACATTACGCTGACATTTAGGAAACT
Organism: Heteronetta atricapilla; assembly: GCA_011075105.1. Lineage (NCBI taxonomy): Eukaryota > Metazoa > Chordata > Aves > Anseriformes > Anatidae > Heteronetta > Heteronetta atricapilla. Next base: position 2,995,822 of record CM021743.1, on the reverse strand, counting down.
ACCTGCTTTGCTTAGGCTCTAAACCATTAATTAAAAAGCTTTCGAATAACAACTTCATTTATGCCAGACTTTAAAATATTGTAGTGATTTCTTAATAATGATGTTGATACGATTTTATAACATTATTGACTGAGGTATGCTTCCAATATATTCAGCTACTCCATTCTTTTACCAAGAGCATAAGACAAGTAGAACTGATTGTATTAGAGAAGAAACATGTATATAAGTTATGGCTTGGACTACCATAGAAATCTTCGTTAACAAGATATTTGCATATTGCCATTAATAAACTGCCCTTTTTGGATTGTTCATTACCTTTTAAAGGAATCTTCAAGGGGGAAAAAAAAAAGTTACCCCTTAAATTTCAGATGTAAGAAAACACCCAGGGAGCCTTTTCAGCTCATTTGCAGTCTGAAGGCTATTGTACCATTTTTTAAGCCTGATCAAAATTCAGTCTGCTGTTTGTTGCTAAATTATGTATCTCTGAAGCATAAATGTGTTACCTTTAGAAAGTTACAAATTAGTGCATTTCCATATAGCTTAGGAGAATATAATTTTAAATGCTTTGTTTTGGGTAGGAAAAATATTGTTTGCGTTATAACACAGGGGAGATGTCAGTATAGATGGCCAGACAATTTCTTTGGCAGTAGGATTCTCCAAGTGTTAGCAGCAAATTAGCTACTGTTATTAACCATATTTCATGTAATGGCTGATTCTATTTTTTTTTTTTTTTAATAAAGGTATAGTTGTAGTGGTTTTGTGGTTTTTTTTTTTTTTTTTTTTTTTTTCATTGCATTGTCATTATGAGAACAATTGATTTTAATGTAGCACCTTTTTGTTCTGTAAGAAACTACTTTGACCGCACCTGTTGTTTTGCTGTACATCTACTTGTTTTCCAACTATACAATGTGTGCATCTGCAATAGAATATTTTCCTACTGGCTTATCTTATGGAGACAATTTGGTTACACTAAACTGTTCAAGCAGAACTGATGAATTCTGAAAGTGCCATCAATAAAAGAAATAAGGGCCAACTGTTACTGTAATCAGTAAATGTTGCCATAGATTTCAGTGGCTTTAGGATGTGGACTTATGGCAGAAGATAAGAACAAAACTAATGAAAATGGATGACATCTCTGAAAAAAAAAATCATAAAAGAAAGATAGCAAAAAAAAAAAAAAGAAAAAATAGAATATCTGGAAAGGAACTAAAGTGAAAAGGAAGGAATTACAAGAACTAAATCAGGAAAAGAACAATAGAACCTGGAGGAGAAAGAAAACAGGATAATAACTGTGTTAGGGTAGGAAACATTTGCAAGAAGAAGGAAAGCCTACAGGAAAAATGGTATAGATTAAAAGACAATTCCTCTCCTCAAGCATATGTGTTAAAAGGCTAATCAACAAAACCCCAGGGCATATCAATGAAGTTTTAATTTTGAGCCCTTAAAGTTGTAAAAGGAAACAACACCTTCAAACTTGAGTAAAAATGTCAAATTAGAGCCTAGACCACAGCTTTTATGGTCTTGCTATTTATTTGCACTGACTACAATAGGAGAATCCATCCCATTTTTGACATCCACATTTGGGTCTTAGTCACAACCTCCTCGTGTCATAGCTATACTTTTAGAGACTAGAGATGGAGTTTTGGTTTGGTTTGGTTTTCCTTTATCTACAGGATATTAAAAAGCAATGTGATCTGAGCAATTACTAACTGTTTAGATAGAGGATTACTGACGATGATGAACAGAACTCATGGGTTCAACAATAAATCTATTGAGCTAGAAAACAGAAGACTTTTTAAACAAGAGATATCCTGGAAGCCCAGAGGATGAAAAATGTGTACCTTTGCATTTTTCCTTTTCCATCCATGGACAATAGAAATCAGTCATCATACTTACTGGTTTACTTACTTCTGACATGACAATTGCAGCTCTATTCAAAATATAACAACAACAAAATCAATGTCAAGGATATTTGTGTTCCTTTTGTTTTACAACTCTTTTTTTTTTGTGTGTCACAATTTCAGGTTCTTTCAAACCATTTCCTAGTGAAAATTATTTAAAATTGCAATCAGGCTGTCTTTGCAGACTTTCATCTTGCAAGCAAGACAGGCAGAGTGACCTTGCATCTTCTTTTCTTCTGGAATATTATTTAATTTGGAAAAGTGAAACAGGTAAAGGTTTGCTTCTCACTTATCTTGCCTACTTTTTAAGCAATTCAATGCTTTTAAGCAATTTCTAAGCTTTCACTTGGTAGCGTTGCCGGGAAATGCTTAAGTGTAGTATTTGAAATACGTTTTTGTCACAAATGGCACCAATGCCGTGTCACATTTTCTTGCCAGTCCAAAGTCTACAGCAGTTGCGAGTAAGGCGGCAGTTCACATGGGTTCCATCTCCATGGTAACTTGTTTATAAGGACTGAAATACATGCTGAAAATTCAAGGTTAGCTTTCCCTTTGTTCCTGTTTGGATGTTTTTGGCAATATGAATAATGCGGGCATAATCCTAGATTCAAACAGCTTCATGGCAGACTGAGTCAAAACAAAACTCTACATAAAATATGCTTTCATCATCCCCATTAGAAAAAGAGATTTCAAAAGGCTGCTTAATCAGAACCATCAGTTGCATCTTCCTTTCATACTCCAGAACAACACTACTTATTCTGCATTTCAGCTTTATATCTCAGTGAATGAAACTGTCTATTCTGAAGTGATAACTGTGTGTGTGTGTGCTGCATCCCTGTCACAGTCAAAGTACTTGCATTGTCTAAAATAATTTCTGAAGTAGAAACGAACACCTTTTGAGAACTTAAGCTGAATCACGTGGTGGAAGTCCTTTGTGCTCTAAACATCAGATGTAATAATAGTGACATGCTGCAATTCTATAACCTCATGTAACAATATTCTAGGAAATGTTTTAGGAGGATTCTGCATCTCTCAGAGAAAACAAAGACTGCAAGAGTACCCCCTGGAAAAGCCAGTAAGGACTGACGTGACCTTGCTTTCTTATGTGATTAGTTTGGGTATGCTTAGAATTCCTCAGCATTTATTTAATGAACTATTTCAAAAACATCTTTTAAAAGTTTTACATCTACTGATCTATTTTACTTCTTAGCAGACCAAATGGGAAGATTATACATTATGTATTAATAAGATGCTCTCTTGTTTGAGCTTACAAACTTGCAACAAACATTTAATTTTTACTCAACAGCTAATACTCTTACTTCCTGTATATTTAATAGCACTAAAAGCAGCATGTCTTGTTACAATAAAAGGCTTGGGGGACTTATGCCAAAGTTCTTTTGCAGTGCCCTTTTTTTTTTTTTTAAAAAAAAAAAAAAAAAAAAAGACATCTTACATCTCCTTTCTGTTCACCAAAATTGGAGATTCTTATCACTCCCTCTTTGTTGGAAAAGAAATACTATAAAAATGGATAGATAAAATTTACCATTTGAACAAGGCAGTTATTTTATAGCTGTTCAATCTGATATATAGTGCCTAGTCTTGATGCTCTCATTAGACAAACAGTTAAAAGCTGCCAAGCTGGTGGATAAATCAAATTCTGCAGGATTTGGGACCAAAGCTATTGAAACGAGGAAAGGCATTAAGAATTCAGCCACTACCTTAGGATCTCTAGCTGAAACAGAATATTCTGTGTGTTCACAACTACACATGCAGAGATCAACTCTGGCTATGGAAAGAAAGGGAAAAATGTATATTTTAATTTAGTTCCGGCTTTCAGAAAAGTAAAAAGCCTGTAGAACCACTGCTGTCCAGTTTTAGTTTAAACTAGACAAAGTTTTGTTGATACTGCAAATGTTCTTAACTCTTATTAATAAAAATCATACTTCTAAGCAAAGCAAATGCCTTCAGGAAAGATTTTTACCAGCACAGATATATTTATATTATATATTTAGCTAGCATAAAATTATTAGTAATTATGAAATGCAATATATGTTGGAAAAAAAATGTGAAATCATTCTGCAAATTGTTTTTAACTAAAGCTTTCTGTCATCTATAGGAACTCACCAGCAGTTGAACGGATATTTAACGGATAATTAGGACACTTCACAGTTTCCTAGGTTGAATTTCTAAATGAAAAACTGAAATTTTTGCTCATTAAATAAATTACTATAAATTGTAATCAAGGGACAGTTCTTGTTCCTATTGTCTTGGACCTTGTAACACTGCTCCTACTATATAGGTCTACATTGACACAGAGCTGGTTAGGTTTCTTTGCCACTCCTAAGTATGCAATCTGCAAACACCATAACTTGCCAATTAATCTAGTTGGAAAGGTTATCTTATAGCAACGATGTAAATATAAAAACATACTTTCACACCTGCTCTTTAAATTTATTTATAATCTTTAATTAAGCTTATCGAGATTTGGATAACTTAGATGTTGCTTGCTACCAGAACCCATTTTAAAGAGGCAGCTTTTTCCAAAATAAGCTTTTCTTTTGTATTTCTTATTCTGTAAGGCATGGCTGAAACATGAAATAAAGTGTTGCAGAACTTCTTCGTTTGCTAAAATTTGCTGTCCCTGGCTGTATATTACTGTTTGTATTGCAAAGAAATAGTGAGATTCAAAGGTTTTTAGTTGAAGTGCAAACAAAACAGTGAAAGAAAATAGCTTTTGGTCCCCTGATGCAGTGCCTGACAGCTGACTCGGCATAGCACAATGAACAAGACATGCATCGCTTGAGAAGAGCAAGAAAATGTCAGTTGGGGCTATTCATATAGTGAATAGAATGTGATAACCTTTAAATACATATAAACAATGCGTCCTCACATAGTGTGCTTTGCTGTTCTCTTCAGAAAGATATCATCCAATAGTTCTGCGTATGGTACAGAAAAGCGTATGCCTGCCATTGAAAGCTAATGTTTTTTCTCAAATATAGAAATAAAGCTTTCTAAAGATCTAGTTCATATATAGGGCAGGTAGTCAGAACCACGATAATTTGTGCTTTCTGAGAACCAGATAAATATAATTCCAATCTAAAGCAACAATGATCTTAAATTACAAAAATAAATTCCCATATGTACAAACTGATGACCTTGCACAGATCCCTCCATCCTTCTGAATAGAAGGAAACCAATTCAATGATTTCTGATTTACAAAGCTAATGAGTGAGAAAACTTCCCTGGGAAACACTAGATTTGGCCCTGAAACTTTGCCTGGGATGAGAAACTCAGTCATTTGATCTGTATCTGGAATATTCACAGTCACTTCTAAAGGAGCTGGAATAAAACCTGTGCATGTAGCAATACCCTAGTAATGACCATGAAAAGCTTTTGTGCTTATCGCTGTTTAATAAAGCTGTGACTAATTTAGGATATCTGGATTATTTTAATCCTTAAATATATATATATACACACACTGATTTTGAGAAAAATCAACGTTTTTGTATCTTCAGATAACATGCTAGTATCTGCTGAGCGGATGAGTCCTTCTGACTCCCATCAATCATTTTTTATGCCTGGGGAAGATTATAATGTGTATTCATTTCTAGCATAATCATTTGGAAGAGCTACATAAGGTCAGGGATACCAAAGTTTGAGAAATGTGTACTATTTTTAATCATTACAGCTAAAGAAAGTCTGCAAATATGACTGCATGACAATATACAGTGTCTGCTCTAGAAAAATATGGCAAAATGATTGATTTACAGAAAATAGTGTGGGATTTTGCTGCTAAAGAATATACTATTGTGAGAATCTGGATGTATACACATATTCAAACACAGCGGCACAAAAATTAACTTTACCTAAAATAAAACCACTGAAATGGAAATGAAAATAATACTTGGAGTCTATAGCACCTTTTGATTAATACTGGTACATGGACTACCTTACACAGGAAGCCATCAGAGCTAGTGAAAATTCACAAGGGGAGTTGCTAAACTGCCCGTTACATTTACATTTCTTTTGCATAAATTCCAAGATCAGATGTAAAAATAAAGGAATGAAAGAGATATCTTGGTCATCGAGTTCAATCCAAACTGCTACAGACAGTAATATTCCCTGAGATTTAATAATTTATCATGGACCATCACAAAACAAGCCTGTCTGCTTGCCCTTACCACTCCACCTGAAAGACTAATCCAGAACCTATCATCTCTATCAAAAGAAATCTCCACATTTCTGCACTGCTTCTCTTCAAATCTGTTGATAACTAGTTGCCACTAAGCCATCATCATCGTTTTGTTTAAATAGGTCTTTCCCATTCATGGTGTTTAATCCCCTATATTTTTTTTACATTTATATCTAGGAAATCGCTCTCCATCTCTGCCCTCCTTATGTAGCTTTAAGAAAACCAAGCTCTTCCAGTCTACTGTGATACCATAAACATCCCATTGCTCAGGTCATTCTAACAGCCAATCTTCTGTACTATATATAAGAAAATCCATACAGTAAAACTTCCTGCCCAGTTTATTGCTAAAGCGTGTAATAACTTTTTTTCCAACCAAAGCAGCAGAAGAAAGCAGTCCATGCCTTTTTGCCTAGTAAACTAATCTTTACTGACATGACCTGTATTTAATTCCCCTCCCAGCCTTGACACGTGTCCTGCATCTCAAATGAGTGTTCTGATAACGTTCTGGAGGAGGTAAACACCATTGTCACCTAAGAAGGGTACATGGGAAAGGTTCCTGGCTGAATAGTGGGGCCTTCTGTTTGTGATGTGTGTCTAGTTTGGGTTGGCAGGTTGTCTCTCATTTCTTCCTGTTAGACCTGCTCTGCTTGATAGGCAATACTTGCAGTGTCACTGCACTAACAGTACAGTGGAGAGCCCATATCCTGAAAATTTACCAGTCCTAGACAAAAGTTCTGATCAAGTTTCTGAGTCAGAAGGATGGATGTTGCTTGTGAAAAATAAAGGTCACAGTTTTCCTTCAGCAACTTTACAGACAAGTCTTTTCCAATCCTGTATACATGAAAAAAAAATAAAAAATCTACACACACACATCATAGAATCATGGAATCATTCAGGTTAGAAAAGACCTCCAAGATCATCAAGTCCCACCTTTAACCTAGTACTGACAAGTCCACCACCAATTGTACATACCTACACATACATATATTCGTGCCTCTGGTGGTTGACAATATCTCAAGCACTCATTTATCTTGAAAGGTAGGCCTACCAGTGCAATTATTTCAATGTAGGGAGTCATTTATAGATGTCATATACTTTGCCCCTCAAATTAAAAGAGGGTTGTAAGTTTTCCCTTTCACCTTGAGAAAACAAAACAAAACAATCAAACAACAACAACAACAAAAAACAACTATGCAAACAATCTACTTATTTCTCATTCAGAAAATAAAGTCTGACAGTAAATTTTTATCTGGAAAGTATGATAACATCTTTCTTATTTAAATAAGCTTTTACCAAAGTTGACAAATTTATGTAACTTAAATTAGGCAACTGAATCTGTACTTATTTGGCATACAAGACGTAAGCAGGGCTAAAACTCTCAGATCTGTCTCAGACTTTACCATCAACAAGATTAAGCAATATAGTTGGCATTTAGCTTGATGATGTACAGGAACTATATAGATCAAGTGGTTTGAACATTTTTGCAATTACACCTTTAGCTTTACAAAATTGGTAGTGTTTCACAAAACCTTAGATTCAGCGCTTGACTTTCCTTGCCCAGTCCTTGGTCTCTCATCCCCGGGGCTGCCCCATCTCCTCTCTCTCTTCAGCTCCTCCTGTCTGCTCCCAGGCTGGCTGGCACCCACTGTAACAACTGATTTAAGCCACACAGCCTCCAACAGCACTGGTGCTGCTGCCCCATGTTCCTGGACTAGCGTTCCAAGTAACTCTAAAACCAGCTAGACGCCAGGCCTTAGAAGGCTCAGAACTAATTTTGTTTGGTGGGGTAGCTCTCAGCCTTACGTGTGCCGATCCATCTGAGCAGCTGCGTGAGCAGCACGGCTGGCACTGGGCAAGAGGCAGGAAAGCCCGGCTGGGCAAGCGCCTGCCAGCCGGGGGCACACACCAGCTGTAATGGGTTGTGAAACCGCACCCTGTACCGAGCAGGCCTGGCTTTCTCTGCCCCTCTTTGCCTCCCCAGCGCTCCCAGTGACAGATGCAGAACCAGCCTTGCTCTGGCTGAGCTTGCCAGGGGTCTGCCTGGCCTGCCACTGAGGCACCGCAGACAGGTTGCCCTCTTCTCAATCCCACCTCTGCTTCCCATTGAAAGCAGCCAACAAAGTAAAGCCTCCTCCTGTGCTCTCTCCAAGTGCACAAAGTCGGCAGAGCTGCTCTACGTGCCCAGTTGTGAGGGTTATGCCATTCAGAGCCTTGGCTCCAAACCGCCTGATGGCCAGAACTAGGACCAAACATACAATGATCTTCCCCCCAGTACATAAATATTGTGTTTGTGTACATGAAGGTATATATACGCTTTTTATAATATGTAGAAATATATACATACACACATATAGAAATGTAAAATACACAAATTTAGTTAACCAAATGGTTTTAGTAAGAATTTGGGGTATAGAAAGATAAGAATTGCCAAGATTTATAATAAAATAGCACATTTTGCTCTCTCCAGTCTGCTGTTTTCACAGATTTTAAGATTTAATGGCATGCAATACAACCCCCAATTTTCAATATTCAATGTCCTGTCTTGCTCCTGTTTAAGTCAGTGGGAGTTTTGCTGTTATCTCCAGAAGAACACGGGTGAGCATGTGGTTAGTGTGGCATTTGCACAATATTAAAATAGCCTCTCAATATCAGAACACTTTGCCATAGTTAATTAAATATATGAATGACTTGTTTGAACAATCTTCTGTTTGCATTCTGGATCGTAGCCATACAATCTGCTGATGGTGCCAGGGTTATCTCTGCTTCTGCTTAGACTCTCTCTGGTTTGTTCTGCTTACTGTAGTTTGTTAAGCATATGTTCTGGTGAGTGTTTCTAACCCCAACCTCCACTTTTTTTTTTATACTTATATAAACTGAAAGTGACAAGCCATTTGTTTACTGTGGTTTTAAATTAATTAGGATTCTCTAAGGCGTATTTCATACTGTTTGCTGCAGATCCAGTTTACTGAGCACTGTAGTAGTACTTCATACCTTACACACCTAATTTTTTTAAAAAGAATCTCAGAATATTTTTTTATAGGTAGTAACAATATTCTAAAAGGAGTTATATAAACACAGAGAGATAACATAACTAATGCATAGCAACTCAGTGACACAACTAAGAATATAAACTTGAATGTCTATACCCATAATTGATAGGTAATTACTACAATGATATTAGAACCACAGAATCATGCTGCTCTGGACAGCCTGCTGTAGTGGCTGGCAACCCTGCCCAGAGCAGGGGGGTTGAAACTAGATGATCTTTAAGGTCCTTTTCAACCCAGGCCATTCTATGATTCTATGAATCGTTTAGGCTGGAAAAGACCTCTAAGATCACCAAGTGCAACTGCTAACCTAGCACTGCCACTACACCATGTACCTAAGCACCACAAATACATATCCTTTCGATAGCTCCAGGGTTGGGGTCTCATCTACTTCTCCAGACAGTCTGTTCCAATGCCTCACAACCCGTTCAGTGAATAAATTTTTCATAATATCCAACCTAAACATCCCCTAGCACAACTTGAGGCCATTTTTTCTTGTCTTTTTGTTTGTTCCTTGGGAGAAGAGACCAACCCCCATCTTGCTGCAACCTCCTTTGAGGGTCTCATGCCCCTAGGTGCATCGTCTTGCTACAGCAGAGATTTTTTCCAGATCAATGACATGTAAAATAGAAGATACCAATATTCTTACTTAGTCTATTCCTTTATTTCAGCTTCAGCTTGGTAGCATTTGCCATTGTATCAGCATGATTTGTACAGGAAAACACAATAAAAGATCCATTTTCTAATAGCTAGATTTGTGCTACACTGAACTCAAATGATTAAGTTATTCAGCTTGTTGGACTTTCACACTCATACATAATACTGTTGTTCACCTTCAAAAAAATTTCAGGCAATGAACGGAGATTTACGTCTGTAGCAATTATACATACATTTGCTATTAACTTCACTGTCAAGTATACTAAAAAAGTAAGTAAGAAGCATAAGTAATCATAAAAACATTGCTGTTTACCGGTTTTCAATAGTAATTTTGCTAATTTGCTGCAATTAACAGTTCCAGGATAACTCCAGAGAATATCAGTGACATAGAATTTTCTCATGGACCTCATATGAAAGTATGAAACAATGAAATACCTTGAAAACACTAACATTACTAACTTGCCACTTGCAAAGAGCAAGCAATGTCACTGACAATTGAAAAACCGACATTATCTACAACTGCCACCCAACTGTTGTCTAGAATAAATGATCTGTGGAACATCTAGAATATCACTTCCAACCAATTGTTCCAAAAGCTTTTCCAGGTCCTGAAGGTGTAATATTGCCTTTCTTACAGTGTTTCAAACAGAAATTCTCATGCTTCTTGTTACTGTACTGGTCCTTCTAGAGATACATATTGTAACCAGCACAAAGGCCCATGGTCAGAACACCAAACCAACTTCTTTTCTTACCCTTTCTAACATGATACCTCCCAGTACCATATGCTGCCCTCAAAGAGTGAATGGTACTACTTTCCAAAAGTATGCCAGCATGATTTCTGTAGTAACCTTAGTTTGCCTCTTTGCATGGCATGTTTCAAAATTCTGTTTGGATTAAAGAATCAATCAGAGACAGCTGTATTTTTGTAAGCTGTGAGCTTATACTTATCTGTACTTTCTGCAATTTCATCTCATGTTAATTTCTTTACAATCAATTGCTAAATCGGGGCTCTTATTAATCTGTTTTGAAATACCATGGTTTGTTTGCTCTGCTTTTCTTTTACCTCCTGCTACTAACTACTAGGTCACACTGTTACTAAGTATTAGATCATCTAATGCATGCAAGCAGGAGAAAATTAAATACAATATAAATGCACATATAAAACAGGTATTATAAATGAAAAACTCTGATCAAGTACTAAACATCCACTTAAAAAAAAATAAATAAAATTATTCTAGTTTTACGCTCACTTATATTTGCTTTCTTTATACACGAATGGTCCTGTCTCTAGGCTTAAGTTATTTGCTGAACACAAACACAAGGCACAGCACCCGTTAATAAAGAATGTATGTTTGTCTTCTCCATGGATTAAGCTGCAGCAAGAACACTTATGTTCTTCCACTAGAGCTTAACTTAGTTGAAACCAGTCAAAGGTTTGATTCTAACACAGAAATAAAACCCAGATTTCATCAGAAAAATAATAATAATAATAATAATAAGTTGTGTTTTATTACGATAAAGTGTCTGTGATAAGGACAGAACTGTGAGAAGGGCTCCTTTATCCAGAGGATGTATCTCGAGAATGATTTTCTAGAAAATAAATGTCTCATTATGTAAACTGTGCAAAAGCATCCTCTTCAAGAAATCCTTTGTGCCACAATTCCCCATAATGCAAACACTTACTACTTCCTGATCAATATCAATCCCCAGCCAAGAACAGAGTTTGATCCTAAAGAGGGAAAAATCACAGAATCACAGAATCACAGAATTTCTAGGTTGGAAGATCATCAAGTCCAACCTCTGACCTAACACTAACAGTCCTCCACTAAACCATATCCCTAAGCTCTACATCTAAACGTCTTTTAAAGACCTCCAGGGATGGTGACTCCACCACTTCCCTGGGCAGCCCGTTCCAATGTCTAACAACCCTTTCAGTAAAGAAGTTCTTCCGAACATCCAACCTAAAACTCCCCTGGTGCAACTTTAGCCCATTCCCCCTCGTCCTGTCACCAGGCACGTGGGAGAACAGACCAACCCCCACCTCGCTACAGCCTCCTTTGAGGTACCTGTAGAGAGCGATAAGGTCACCCCTGAGCCTCCTTTTCTCCAGGCTGAACAAGCCCAGCTCCCTCAGCCGCTCCTCATAGGACTTGTTCTCCAGGCCCCTCACCAGCTTCGTCGCCCTTCTCTGGACTCGAATAATAGGTTCCATACAGCCTACTACAAACTTCGCTATTACTGTAGATTAAATTGTGGAAGACAGACAGTTCTAGTATAGAAAAGCACAGCATACATTGAATTTGGCTTAATGTCTATGCAATATCTAGCACAAACAATATAGGATTGGGCTTAGTTAACTCTTCCCAGTAAAACACCATCCTTTAAAAACAGCTGCACTGAATTCTGTGTCAAAAGGTCAGCCACATAGGCCTATATTCTGCCTCTTATAGTGAACTGTGGCTGTTGCTGAGGAAAAGAAAATGCCCAACAGGGTAAGAAGAGCACAGAGAAACCCTCTCCAGCTTACAGTAAACACAAAACTTCAATGTTTCCAAAAGCACTTAAACTGAGATAGATACAATGCAGCAGCAGAAATTCTTCTCTTGGAAAATGCCTATTTGTCTGAAGCAAACATCCATGGAAAGGTTGATTCTGACAAAATGGCCCAGAGAAAAATTAAAAAGAATTCAGAAAAAAAAAAAAAAAAAAAAAAAGGCATTTCAGTAAAGTGAAGATTTAGATCTTTTTAGATCTTTTCTGGAACATGAACTTCCATTTCAGAAGTTCTTCACATATATATACAAATTATATAATTGAAAAATTTCCTGGATTTTTTTAAATTAAGATTTTAGACTTTTGAAATGGAACAAATGTAATTAAATACCACGGAAAAAAAAAAAGATTAAAAAAAAAAAACAACAGAAAAAAGCCACAAGGACATGAATATGTACTTCTGTACTTCTTTAGCAGTTCTAGCCTCTCTTCCCTATCTCCTGTCTGTAAACTTACCCTATTTTTATATTTTTAAAATAAAAATTATAAAATAAAATTATTAGGATGTTAGTCCTAATGTCCTTAGCAGCCACCCAAATGCCAGAATAGAGTGGCATCTAACAATGATGCAGACACTTGCAGTGAAACCAACATGTGGGTACCCTATGTGATTACTAAGATGTTATTCCAGTAGCCACTTTCTATAAAGGATGACTGTATAGCCATTTCAAAATCTGTGTTAAAAGCCATTTATCAAGATATCTCTTTTGGTTTAGTTACTTATCCTCAACTTTGCGTAGAGAAGTCATTACTGTTACTGTCAGAGAAGACATAAGCTTCAGCAGTAGTACTTGGCTACTAGGCAGTGTTTGTTTTCTTTGTTTCAGTTACTGCTTACACTACATATAATAATAGTTGTCCCATGTTTGTCTTGTTTCTAAATTGCCTCATTCTGCATATGCAGTAACAGCAAATACCTTTTTTTCCACCATGCCTTTTTTTTTCCCTCTCCAGAAAACTAATTACTACGCCTTGTCCCATACTGGAATCACTATGTTGTTTGTTTAACCCTGAATGCTGGAGTCAGCTGGAAATAATAATGACTTATTCTTGGACAAGAGCAAACCAAATTGCTGGTTTACCTCTGAAGATATATATATGTGCCCAGCCACTCTGCTGTCATGGCATGTAGGCCCCAGCATGCAAGGGTTAATGATTTACTCACTACAGTGCAAACTAAAAGTAGACTGTGAACTGTAACTCTTTCTGCAGTCTTTCAGAGTTAGAGGTTTTAAGATTCTTATTTCATAACGAGGTTTCAAAGCTTGGAATACCATTAGTGATGCAGCAGTTATTGTTAGAACTTTGCATTCAACATGAATCAAAGGAGAACAATGGTATCAGGGAATGTGCCTGGCTTACTTTAGCTCATGTTTTCTTTCTTGAAAAAAACATGAGAGAGCTAGGAAGGGTATCAAAATGTCCTTTGTCTTTGCAAACTGTCTGCAATGTACGGAAGACAGTAGAAGATATATCTTTTGTGTACGAAGGTTTGAAGGGGTAGGGTTTTCTTTACATTTATTTCCAGACTACAAGGAACAACCTCATCCAATGAGAATGTCAGCAAAACAGAGATTTACGGATAAGGAAGCACTACTATTGAATGTCTCTATCAATTAAACAGACTTCTAGACTTTTGGGGAAAATCTATTTATACTGATCTCAGTGAAGAAATATACTAAAGTATTCAGATTTGATCTGATTCCTGAGATGTCACATCCCTCACTTTTCTCACTTTTTTTTTTTTTTTTTTTTTTTTTAAGAATCAAACCATTTTTTTTCCAGTATCAACCGTCTTTAGTTTCTTATAGTTTGTTAAATACTAATTAGCCAGTCTCAAGTTTTCCACAATAGGTGAAGACTTCTAGGCTAAATGGCATAAAAATTACAAGCCCTTTCAGGAAAGAAGGAAAGGCATAACAAGGTTTTTCTTTATTAAAAGTGAAGCAAATTAAGGAATTAAGATCCCTGCATCTGGGGGTTACATGAAGAAGCTGTGTTTTGAATTCATTGTGAAAATCACATTAGAATTTGCCAACAGATCTTGTGAAAATATTAGTTCAACATATTGCTCAGGAGTTGCTTTGCAACTATGACCTGTGAGGCTTCCATCATACCTGTTCAGTCTTGATGCCACTGCAGGTTCTTCAAAACATAAGCACCATTCATGCACCATCCCTATGAATGGTGATGAAGCCAGTTTGTCTACAAGACAATGTCAGAAGCTGGATCTGAGATCTCTTTTATTCTCACTGGCCTCTGAAACTGGTCTGAAGCTCTGATTCAAATAGTCTGGCCTGATTTTTTTTTAAGACACTCATACTTTCCTTGCATTTTCCATTGCTTGCTGCCTGGGTTTTCAAACCTTTTCCATCCTCAGAAGCTGCTTGCCCAGCTTGAGCCAACAGTTTATTAAAATACTAGGTCTCCTGTATTTTCAGAGCACAACTTCTGATGAATAGATTTGGTCTTTCAAAATTGGAGCATCTTTGCTAATCAGATATGAAAGTTCTAAGCTGGGTAGACATTTATATTTTTTTCAACAACAAAGAATAGTAATTTAAAAAATGGACACTTGGGGGTAATTTGGAGAAGTCTTCTGCCTGAACCATGGTGGCATTTGCTTGCTGTCTACAAATCCTTTCCTTACTCTCTCCTCAATGTTTAACTTTCATGATGTCTGAGGACAGCATCCTACTGATAAGAATCACCGCATCACACATTGCTTTAATCCCAGAAATAGGATAGAAAATATCATAATCAATTTCTAATTATATACAGGGCAGCTTAAATAATATTATACATGCATTTCCTAACTTTGAGGTATTTATAGTTTGATAGTATTCTTTCAGTATTTGTGTGTGTAGGTGTGCCCACAATACAAAGTCTAAGCTTTTCTACAGTACATTCTACAGAATGTTTTATTCCTATAGAAGATTACCACAACCTTTACCAGGTTTTAATCTTAGCTATAAGGCATACATAAAATACTTGTCTGGCATTCATCTGCTATCTGTCAACCTCCACTTGTTTTCTAATAGTTTTTTTCTTACCACTAGACAGACACAAAGAAGAGACAGGCAGAGTATGTCTATGTATGTACTGAGGGAGGAGAGAAAAAGAATACAAGACATTAGCAATTATGCCAAGCTTCACTTAAGTCTCAGCCTGATGACACCCTTACACTCTTAAGACAACTTTTAAGTAAAGACAATACCAAGGGTCACAGACATCCAGCACATAAAGACATAGTTGGAGTGCCAAATATTGCCTATGCCATATCTAGTGATTAACAGTAGTGTTGCAGCTTGTTTTTGTCACTCATGAAATTTATTTAGAGTAATTTTAGGTACTTTAGATGTAAAAGTCTTTCTTCCAAAACAGGAAAATGCTTTTGTGACCCAGCACAAAGATGTAAGAAAGTTCTTTGGAAAGGTTGACCCTAACAGCAGGATGTACTACTGGTGGGCATTCGGAATTCAGAGCTGTAAAGGACTGCACTACTACCAACTGTACTTGCTGGTTTCTGACTATTAAAAAAAAAAAAAAAAAAAAAAAAAAAAAAACTTTCCAAAAAGTTAGTGTAATAAAATGTAATTCCAATTTCATTTCACATTGACAATGCAATTGCTTAAGTTCTCTTTCCTTAGGATAGGAAGCTAAGCTCAAACAACCAAACAAAAAACAACTATATTCCAGAATTCATAATCTCATGGCAGTGAAATTTATGCATCCAAGTCACCTATATGTTTTTGAAATACTACCCTTGCAAACTTAATTTGAAGATTTAGTTTTTATATGCACAGTAAAAAACGCTTTTGAACTATGCCCACTCAGATCAAAAGGGAGGATTCTCTTAATTGTGTTGTTTGGATTCTCTATGAATTCCTCACAGATCAACAAAAGAGCCAATGAACCAGTAGTGCCATCAACAGAGACCAACAGACTGCAAGATCAAAATGCCTCTACACACTTCCTAAGAGGGTTCGAAACATCATTAACTATAGATGAAGTATACACCAATAAAAAGATCTAAATGTTCATTAAATCATTAATCAAACAAAGAAGGTAACAATTTAGAAAAACACATCTACCTACAACGTACCACAACATCATGCTCCAATTCTAACCAGCAAAGAAATATGTATTAAAAATATTGAGGTACTATATTAACCTTAATAAAAACAAAACAAACAAACAAAAAACAACAATTTAAAAAACATACCAACTTCACAAAGCAACACATGTTTCATGTATATCAGAAGTATCGATCAGGGGAATTAAGAATGCAAGTTATTTATAAGAGGACCATTTTTGCAGTAAATATCTCTAAAACCATTCCAGATAAAGAACAAACTGTCAGGTCAAATATCCAATCAGTTGAATATCTGATATTCTCATCTGGAATATCTGATCAGTTGTGAAGCAGGAATATGACCTGTTGAGGGTATTTCAAACCTTAGTTTATGATACTTAATAAGAAAATACTAAGGCATTCAGGATGTCCACAGCAAAATCACACAACACCAAAGCCTTCAAAGTTTCACAGTCATCAAAATTGTATTCATGCAATTAATAATTAATTTCACTAAAACTAAATAAACCTACATACATTGCTTTATCAGCTCTAAAACTTATATACCCCCAAACTTTATCAGCACTTTTATGTTCTATTTTTCATCTGTGAATCCACAGCATGCTAAGAACCTATTTCCTTTAAAGTGGAAAGTGCTGAGGAATACTTAATAAAGCACAACTTAGAAATCACTGTTCATGCAACTAATTTTTTGAGACAAAATTGCTGCCATTTATATAATTGCAATAAAACTTGAACTGTGCCAAACAGAAAACTGTCTCTAATATCAATGAGCATTTGCTGAGCCTTAAGATGATTTTGTTGTTTTTAACTTGAGCTCTTAGATGCCCTTGCCTAATGTAAGCTTGCTGTAATTAGAAAGGTTTAAATTATTTTCTTAAAAAAAATACTAGCTCAGAATGCAAATAGGAACTGTTTTGCGCAGTTATTGATTTTATCAGTCCCCCAAAACATTAGCATTCCACTGTACGAGTCTTTTCCCTTATTTTATTTACAGACAGCCTACAAGGATGAAACACAACAGAAGTCACTCTCTGAATACACACACTGTACATAAAACTTCTGCCAGGCATTAGTGAAATTGCAGCTGGTGATATCTCTCCCTTTGCTAAACAATGACAGGAACACACTGTATTAGTAGGCATGAATTACACGTTACAAAGCAGATTGAGAACTTGCTCTCAGGCTTTTGAAGTTGAGGTATTCATTTTATCTCTTCTCTGTTCCTTTCAGTGCAGCATCCTCTCACTTTGAAGAGTCAGCTGGTGGTGAAAGAGCAGGCTGCAGACAACTGACTGCCAGTGCCCCAGGCCTCAGTGGCACCTAGCCCCAGCTCCCAGCATGAGCAATGGAAACCCATCAGGAATCCTGACGCTAGCTCTGATTCACCGGTGTAAACTCTGGGTACTGCTCCTGAGGGCTGTGCACAGTGGTACTGTGTACAACTGGAGTCATTACTTCTGGAAAGTTTAAGGTTGGAACCCACCACTCCTCCATTTTAAGCACTGAGCACACACACATGACCTTTTTTTTCCTTTTCTTTCATAGGTGTCAGATACTTTATTAAATGACCTTAACCTGGCCTTCAGGCTGAATGCACTCTTCATGCCTGATTCTTGCCCTGTGTTTAAATCTCAAGCAAAGAAAGCAAATAAGCCAATAGATCTTTTCTACAGAGAAATCACAATTGGGAAAGAAAAAAAAAAAAAAAAGGATAAAGACAAACTTTTGAAATCTTGCATATCTAAACGCAGAGTTACCCAGTTCTAGAAAGAGAAATTTTGCTTTGCACAAATTGTTGCACTAATTGAATGTATTGGTATACATGTCATAAATGTTTTCAAAACTGAGAGTAGCAAAAATACAGACATATGATATTTATATCAAAATATCACCTACCCAACATAGTCATTCAAAAACCACTCAGAAGTGGAAATATTGGTGCAAATGTACAAATCTTACATAAGACATCTTTTTAGCACTGACGATCAAGAACTTGGCTAGTACTCCAGAGCACAATCATATGGCATCACATTGCCTGCTATTTCTAATGTCATATCATGTCACCTACTGTTGAAGAAAAAAAAAAGGCTGAGAAAAAAAATATTTTTCATCATTTAAAATTGCAGACATTGTCAGAAATAGCAAACTGCCCAATCTATTTGCAGATTGGCAGAGACCCAGGGCTTGCCATTTTCCAAATCATAATTGATTCCATTGGCAGACCTCTAGTAATGCTGCTATGCTGTCAGTGCAAGGAGGACAGACAGCCCTGCCTTCTCTATTATTCTTAACAGGAGAAAACATAATTAAATGTTGCTAAATAAATGACCAGATAAGCTTCAAGGTATGCTGCTCTATGAAGAACAGCAACCAAACTACTACATAATGTAATCTGACCACATGATATCAAGCCTGTATAAGGACAGCATGGTTTTACTAGCCTCATTCTCGGAGGCAGCACTGTCACTACCCCAGAGATAGCCTGCAAAGCTCAGAGCTGCTTAATGCTTGTATGAACTGCAGTAGCTTTCTCTTTCCGAGGAAGGTTAATTTTGCCCTGTAAATCCTTCCATTACAAAAGGAGTACTGGTTATGGTAAATTTTGCAATAAATAAAATTAGTAGAGGTCAGTCTGTCAAATTAACATAAATCTAAACTGTAATGTATGTAAGAACTAATCATGTTGCTGTTCTTGTTTTGTTTCTGGCATTCTGCTTTTTGAGTCTTCAGTATTTGCATTTCCCGTTTTTCTATATAGTCGTGATTAAAAGGAACTTAGAGAAAATTATGTGATTTTTATATGGGCAGGACTTTTAAGAACAACCAAATCATCCTGAGATATGGAATTAAGTGCTGAAAACTGGCAACCAGTAAGCAGCCATGCAAAAACTTTGTGACATGATTATAAATCCCACCTGATACGTCTGGAGAACTTGACTATGCCTTCAAACTAACGTCATTCAGACATTCAGAGATTTGCTTCCGTGGAATCATAGAATGGTTTGGGTTGGATTGGAAGGAACCTTAATGATCATCTGCTTCCATCCCCCTGCCATGGACAGGGATACCTTGAGCACTGCCAGGGATAGGGAACCCACAGCTTCTCTGGGCAGCCTGGGCCAGGGCCTCACCACCCTCTTAAAGCACTTCTTCCTTACGTCTTACATAAACCTACCCTCTTTCAGTTTAAAGCCATTACCCCTGTCCTATGGCCTCAACTGCATGGCCTCTTAATAAGTCTCTCCACATCTTTTGTATTGAAAGGCTGCAATGAGGTCTCCCCAGCACCTTCTCTCCTTCAGGCTGAACAACCCCAGCTCCCTCAGCCAGTGATGTCAGAAGAGGAGTTCCAACCCTCTGATCATTTTTGCAGCCCTCCTCTGGACCCACTCCAACAGGTGTGCACCTTTATTGGGCTGGGGACCGCAGAGCTGAGCATGGGCTACAGGTGGGGTCTCACAAGGGCAGAGCAGAGGGGCAGAACCCCCTCCCTCACCCTGCTCCCTTAGCCTCTTTGGGTGCAGCCCAGGGTACAACCGGATTTATAGGCTGCAGAATTCCATTTTGAACTCACTGATCAATTATTCTTAGATATATTTTGAAGGCCCTGGAGCTAGTTCTTCATAATTTTGTTCTTTCACTGGAAGAGAAAGAAGTATTTGCATGAAACTGTTATTTCATCTGGTCATCATATTCAAAGGTATAAATCAGAAAAAAATACTCAATACTTTATCCTATCCAGAAAATAAGTAATAATAGTTCAATTTACACTGTAATGTTATTAAATTACTTGTCTAAGAATTATAGAGTTTCCAGTAAAACCATGTATGTAAATATTCATTTTAAAAAGTGATCAAACCTTTGAACTATTTCACTGTTCTTAATTAATGCAAGATGGATTTGAGCAACTCTTATATGAAGGAGAGCATACCTAGTTAATTAAATGCTCTTAATCTAAGTACTTGTACAGGAAAAATGAAAGAAAGTTTGAAACAATATTTTGAACCTGCAAGAACCCTTTTTCATTTCTAGAAACAAAGATACATAGATCATATCAACCTGTCTTTCCTTTGATGTAAGCCCTCATAAACAGAATTGCAAAATACTGTAAGAAAACTTAGTATGGCATCATAAAGGAAAATATATTGGTTTATAGCCTAAGCAATAAAAAGAGAAAACCTTCATTCAATAGGTAATTTCGATCACTAAATTTAAACCAGGACCAATAATCTCTACAGACCAGAATGTGCATGTGCTTCTTTAGAGAGTGCTGGGCCAAAACTCAGGGTAGTTCTGATTGACATTGCTACACTATGTTTGTTTTTGTAACGCTGTGATTATAAGGCAAACTTATTTTTAGAATATAAAGCATCAAGCACATCAGCAGTTCACCCGCATCTTTGGATTAAATTGTAGAGAACTTTGTTGCTAAGGCCAAGATAAAATGAGCACGCATGTGAATGACATTCATGATTAACCTTTCAAATGTCTGTTGTGTCAGATTTCACTCCTTCAACCTTACTTGCTCCTGAAAAAACAAGTAAATCTTAATGCTTTATGTGGATCATTGTGCACCAATATTTGTGTAATTAATTCTACCAAGACAAGCCAATAGTTCATATCTATAAATATTTACTTCTCACCTAGTTGACTTTCTATTTATTCTTTTGGTGTTACCACAAAGAAAGTTTTAACATCCTTTTTCACTGTCTTTGGCTGAGCAGCTTTGCTCATCATGCTGTACCAAGGTTGAAAGAGCATCATAATGTAACTCAGAGAAGGCTTCTAAGGATAATAAATGCCTTTTCATTGACTTGAATAGCCTAAGCCCTAAGTGTATAACAAGCACATTCCTCACTCTCAACTAGTGCCCTTAACAGGTGATCATTCTAGGAATAAAAGAGCCTACTTTTTTGATAAGTGGTTTGGGCCAGAATTTCAAGATCGTGAGAGATCACCAAGCATCCTGCAAAAATATTCCTTGGTTCTGGACAAGGTAAAATGAGGTCTAACTGCTCATATGCTGCATATTAGAAATCAAGCTACTTGTATGCATTACAATAAAAAAGTAATATTAGCAAGCTTTTTTCTCTTCAAAATAGGAAGATTAGCTATTCTACTCTGATGTTAGAGAAGAGTCTTTTCAATTGTTGGTGAAACAGATAAAAAAGTGAAACTACTACATGCAACGGAAGTTCAGCTATACACATACTGGTGTCTTGAGCATGCCCATTTCTTGAGCAATAGGAATTAATCTGTTAAATTAACTTTTGTACTAATAGGCTATTGAATGCAAAGTACAGGTGAAAATGACAGTCTTTTTTGTTTGAACTATTGTATAACTATGCCTTCATGGTGTCTGGGGAACATCTTTACTGAAGATGAAGGACAGACACATAGAAATCAGATAGCAAAAAAGATTGTTCCTTTTTGTCTGATTATCCATACTCTCATTAATCTTATATTCAATTCTTCATCTAGAGGTAACATTAATATGAAACCAGAACTGTGTGCAGAAATCCAAATGAAGAACTCTGCAAAGGAAAAAACATGCTAACAGAGAAATAAAAGAAATATGAACACCACCTTCAGAGTAAATATCCCTGTAATGGTTGTATAAATGTAGGGCAACACAGTAGTAATATTTTTTGGACATGTGGGATTCTACCAACTTTTTCCACAAACGCACTTATTGTACTTAAAAGGTACAACTCTTGTCCTGAGTGCATTGATTCTTTTAGAGAGAAGTAGCAAGCCATGCCAATAACAACATCTGCTTAATAGAAAAGTCTGAGCTGAAGTTTGAGTATTTATTGCATGGAAAAAGCATCATTTTGAGATTGTTTTCGGCTTTTAACAGGCACTTCTTTCTTTTTGGTGTTGAACTCCTTTTATTTTGTCATTTTAAAGGGCTCCAAATGGTTGCTGTTCTATTATGACTTACAAGGGAAAAGTGCATGGTTGAATTATGGAACACAGTGATTCTCTGAAAAACTCTGTGTATATTACAGGAGGATTTTCAATCAATCAGTGGGGAAAAAAAAAAAAAAAAAAAAAAAAAAAAAACCTATTGTTTCTGAGATCCTGATTACAGGAGATGTCAATTTACAGGCCTGCTAAAAGGTTTGCCACAAAATTATACATTGCATTTAAAATAAGTCCACACTAAGTATTTTGATACATTAGCATCAATATAACATTGCAGACTGTTTGCATTGTCACTGAAAATTGTATTTGTGAAGATTTAAAGAAAAAAAAAATCTAGTGATTGTGTTAAACTAGAAGGAAACTATTCAATTTCTTCATCAAATGAGGAACTGAATTATTCCATTGTTTCTGCATTCTGATCTTGAGCTGTAGCACTGAAGTCCTGTGTTCTGAGAAGTAATTTCAATACAGAAAGTAATTATGTCTGCTGTATGTGCAGTTTTCTCTCACAATACCACTAAGACTGCAACTTATACATTATCATTCATATAGTCTCACTGTAATGTTTATAATTCTCTATAACCTAGAAAAAGAAAACTGCATGTATATAAATAAATAGATGCACTGTTTTGTAAGGTAAATGTAGTAGGTAACATTGGCTAATACCTTTTGTATCTTCAAATATTTTTAACTTAGTTTAGCCAGAAATACAAATAAATCACAATAGAGGTAAACTTAAATTCGTCAAAAGTACAGAAAAATGTACTGACACTATGTCTTCCCATGTGGTCAGTTCATAAAAAAATCTTTTGGTCTCTGTTTTTTCAATATCTTAGTAGTTTAAATGATCTCACCCTTACTGGCAAATGGATGTACTTAGAGGCTGATGCTCTTAGCAACAAATACCCTGAAGACAATGTTCACCTTGTCAAACATGCAGGAGCTTCGCAGCAGATAAAAATTCAAGCTTAAAATCACTTGTGAACACTTTTCACATTTTGTTAAAATATTCTGATACATCACTTCTAGAAAAGAAAGTGGTGACATTATTCTCTCAGTGCTGCAGCTCATGGAGTTTAGATGATGCTGTTGTTCACTTTAGATAATGCAAACCTATAGAGGTCAACTGGACAAAATGAGGAAAAAAATGCAGGCCTGACAGAGACAAGGTGACGACATTCCCTGGTTTCAAGAAAAGAACGGAATGTTTGAAACTTATTTCAACTTACCTGTTTAATTTACTAAAAGGAGGGTGAGAGAATGGTGAATGAATAGCTCAGGTGATGGATTAAACCTGCCCTTATCTGCAGAAGTCATTTTGTCATAAAGGAGGTAGTATAGTTTACAATAGAACTGAAAGGAAACGGAATATCCAAAGAGAAGATGTGAAAAGACAGTGAAACTGCTTCTCTGGAAATACAAGCAAAACTCAAACAATTCGGTTAGTTACCCTGTAAATTAGAAAGCAACTAGAACAGCATGTAAAGCACCAAATTTGCCAAGATGTATTTCTATTAGAGTACCCAAATCAGAGATGCCACCCTATGAAAAATCAACTCCTCTGACTTAAGCTGGCATAACCAGAGAGCAAATGAAAGCACTCTTAGGAATATCTTACTATGAACATCCAGAGAGTTTAGCCATTCTATGGGCATACTGTGTGTAGCTGGCAACACTGCTCACAGAGTTTTTACATCATGCTCACAATATTTCATCTACTGAGGCTATCTCATACGGAGGGGACTTTACACACTTCAATTTCTTGTCGTTTTTTACCTATACTAACCCATGAAAAAGAAGACCTACCAAGGCTAATTATAGATTTATTTTATAACAGCAATATTAAAAACTGCATATGTGGTAATAGCTTACAGCTATGTCAAGGAAGGTTCAAACATCAGGAAAAACTTTAATGAGAGGGTAGTTAGACACTGGAATAGTCTTCCTAGAGAGGTGGCTGATGCCCCTAGGCTCTCTGTGAATAAGAGGCATTTGGACAATGCTTTTAGTAATACGCCTAACTTCGGTAGACCCAAACTGGTCTGACAGTTGGACTATTTGTGTAGGTCCCTTCCAACTGAATCTATTCATTCTGCTTGAAAGTACATGTCTTCATATGAAAAAGCAATGAAAAGCATAGAGGTAACTGAAAAATGGAATTAAACACTACAAAGATTTACCAAGCATGGATTGGGCAACCTTTTAGTGACAGAATAAGATAATATTCTTTTAATAATTTAGTCATATTTTCATGATGAAAATTGAGTCAATCCTATCTCTCTAGCACTAGATATGGAAAGCAGCAAGGTAGTTGGCAGAGGCAAAACCCTGACATAACTGCAAGAGAAGTAAGGATGTGTAGATGAAAGAGAAGAATAAGAAATAGTTTGTACAGAAAGAAGTATTAATCAGCTAGAGGTGAAGTAAAGTTTAATATTAAACAGAATACGCTGTCATATATAATATTAGTAGTAAAGAGAGTTGATTATGACAGAGTCCAGTATTAAAGGTAAATATTTTTAATGTGTATCATGGAGGGATCTTCACTTTCCAAAGCTTATTGGACACCACAAAACTAAGAGGGACAACAGATCAAAACCCAGTTTTTCATGAATTCAGTAGCACATGGAATCATTAAGAAGCATTCACCCGTTACATGTTCTTCACTGTGTAGTGTACATACACATACATAAATTTCCAGTTTCAGGGTATATTTTATGATGGTAAACAAACTGCTATTCTAGAATTGAAGTTAAGGTTGACTACTATTTAATCACAACTATATACAGGAAACCGTCCCTTAATTTGCTAGAGTAGCTGAGTGCTGATTCAAAAAAATCAAAATCAAAAAACATCACCTTAAACTGCACAGCAGACATGACCATCTGCCTTGTACCTAGTAAGTATTTTGTTTAGTTTAAGTTTATCTTGATTATTATACTGGTACCACTGCTTGTCTTCAAATTACAGAACACCATAGCTGGAAATTAATGAATTTCAAAACATTTGTGGTTTCCTAAGCATCAGGTTCTTTTGAATTTTATATCCAACTGTTTTCAAGGATTATTCTGTATTGCACTCTCTGCAGAACAAAATTAGCTAACATCCTTGCAATTCTCTGCTTTCTTTTGTTCATAATATTAAACAACCACAGTATTTTAAATACAACTGTGGGAATAAATATGTAGGATTTCCAGCCACCATTTGAGATACATATTTGCATAATGTTTAGTTAAATCCCCACTGAACAAATAATACCAGTTATATCCGTCCATATGGAATCTTGAATTTTCCAAAGTGTGCATACCTTTTCTGGTATTAATTTAAGTATTTAGAAAACCAAAAGCCAGCTTCCATTTGCTGAGATGTGTTTTTTTGGTTTTGCTTTTTTGTGTGTGTGGGGGGGGGGGGGTTGTTTTGTTTTTCTAGGTATAATTCATTTAGTCATCCATTGGTGTTTAGGTGCAAAATAATTTTCTGGAAGTTGGAGATTATAGATTTTAATCTTCTCTGAATGAAAATGTATGAATGGGTTTTCAAGAAAAACAAAGCCCTAATCAAATTTCAGAACAAATGGAACTTTATAAGTTGATAGAAGACAATTGGTTTCTTCTAGAAACTTTGCTAAACACCTCACTCTCCACCTAGATGTGTTCTAGCTCCTCAATGCACACTGGATATCCAGAAGTGAAATACAATACAAGATCTTTTATCTCAAAGGCTAATGAAGTACTGTCATGAATTAGAATAGCAGGAATTGTTTTTTTCTATTATGATCACACACTACAGTGTCAAGAACTATATTACTACATATGATGGAGAGATAAGATCACAGCCAAAGGCTACAGAAATACTGATGAAAGACAATTCCTGCTGTAGAGCAGAATTCAAAGCTAACAACCAAACAAAAAGTCCTGTCCCCCATTAATTACACCAGCACACATTTAAAGCTGCAACAGTATTTACAGATTTACAGAAGTACACTTTAGTAGAGTTTTACTACTTATTGAAAAGTTTGTAATATATATATATATATATATATATATATTGGAAGCAACACTATTTTGAAATAAGTGAAAGTATGTAATGATTCTTCTTATGCTTCCATCTTTTAAAATTATACCCTACACCACAGCTAAATATAATATTCTACCACCATGATTTAGTAGCATGTCATATCTATTTATCACTGGTATAAAATCAATCATACAAGAGGCAGAGCAGTAAGAATTGAGGTCCAGGATTCTTTTATAAGCAGAACAGCATGACTGACAACAACTGATAATGAGCACTCTATACAGCACTCTAGTAGTTTGCATCCTATTTACTCACCTATGCACAACACTGAGGTTGTCAGCTCAGATTCACCCAGAGGCCATTTGGAAATATTTTGACCTTAGGCTTAACTAAATATTAAAAAAATACAGGAACTGACCTGAATTAATATAAAGTCTACTCCTCTTTGGAGATCAGTACTGGAATTAATTAAAATATTGTTTCAAGCTATATGGCTCAAGGTGAAAAGGTATCTAAAGTTATATTATTATTATTATTATTTTTAATAAAAGATGTATATGGAATATATGCAATACATAAATTCATTATATAATGTAAATCTATAAATGTGCAAACAAATATAAATTACAGAAATTAAGGGTAGATAATCATACTGATTATTTTCAAATCTTAGCTCTGTTTACTGGCTGCAGATTCAGTTTAACTTGTAGTTCCCTTGAGGTATATTCTGCAGATACCTTAAGTTAAATATCCATCTGGCTGCTCTCTGAGCTTTTCACACCAGACGATTAAGTTGAGGATCCATCACTCATTTTTAAATGTACTGACCACTTCACGGGTCCAGCTGGGAGGGCACCCTTCCAAGAACTGAGCTGACCCCGCTGTGGGGTGATGATCTCCTCCATCAGAGGACCTCAGGCTAGAAAATCAACCTGATGCCATTACAGCGTTAACACACTTCCAGTGCTCACTTAAGGTAGGATGAGAGAAAGAATTTCTGCTCTATCACGAGGAGCCCAGGCTGAAGCCTGCAGTGTGTGTGCAGGGGGAGGAAAGAAGAAGCCACTGCAACAACCTGAAGGTGATCCAGTGCTCTCTGTCTGTCAATGTCCTCACTAGACATACATGGTAGAGTTTGTGAAATTAGCTAACAACAAGCGCTAGAAGCTAGAACTTACCAGTATGAGTCTTCCATGAATAGGGGATACTTGAATTGCCCTAAGAAGAATAAGTTTTCACATACCTCCTCTCATACCATAGTGCATATTCACATACCATAGAATCTTCAGAGACTTCAGATTCTACTGCATTAGCTCACACCAAATTCAGAGGTCTTTCCAGTTAATCTGCATACTGCAGCACACTCTTGCTTGCCTTTAACAAGTCACATTCCTGATCAATCATAGCTGGAAGCAGTAATTACTCACTTCCAGGTCACGACGACATGATATACAACTATTTTTTCATTTACTCAAGTCAGTAGGAGATTTTTCCAGTGATTTAGAAGCAGGTCCAAAACATATATAAGGTTGAGGAAAATTAATTGAAACTAGATATTATTTGAGTCTTTTTTCTAATTGGAATACCTTCCACCTCCCCTCCCTCCACAAAATCGGTTTTTGGAAGACGTAATAGAAAAGAGGAGAAAATAGGCAAACAAAATTTTGATTCATCAAAAACTGTGAAGTATGTTGAACAAAATGCCAGTTTATTAATAAACTAATAGGGTATCCGGATACCTTGAGTAACAGAAAAAAACCTCTCCAATACAATAGAGGCGTAGGTCATACCTTACAGCACAGGATACATTTATTTCAGTGGATCCGCATGCTCAGCCTGGAACCAGCAGAAACTGTTTGCTGGTACAGCTTTACACACACTTGGACTTATGTGCAGAGTGGTCACCAGAATTATAATTTTTGCAGATGTATTAGCTTGCACGGGGGGGACCAAACAAATACAACATTTTGTGTAAGAAGTAAGAAGTACACTTAGTCCAGGAGCTCTACAGATGTATTTCCACAGTACTTTCCACACTGCTAATAAGCCTTTCCATAAGTAACCTGGCTCTGTTCCCCAGTTCCTCTGCATCCTTAGCAGATTTGAAGTGTAGTCTGGATAAAGTGCATGCTTCTAAATACTTCTTGTTTTATCTGGGATTTATTTGTAAAAACCATGCATGAAACCTTTCTGCTGGAGACACTAACTGATCCCTGTGAGATCTGATTCCATGTGACCAGAATCCATCATTCATGTACCCTTAGCACATATTTTCTACCCTGCTCTGCCCCAGGGAACTTAAGCCCTGATCATTTCAAACAGATGCAACATTCTTATTTGGTGCTACAAGCAATCTCAGAGCTACTGCCACTATTTGAAAATTGTGATATTACACATTACCTCTTTTCATGTTTGACATTAAAATGTATTTTTGGACACTCAACAACTTATTGTTTAAATTAATCATGAACACTGACATCCATTTTTTTCCCATTGTTTGACTGAGCTGAACTTCCTTTGATTCATGTGCTAACAGAAACACAAAATATAATCCACAATGAATAATTTTGCTCTACTCAGGATGTGAAAGCAATAATAAAATAGTAAACACAAGTTAGCATTCTTACTTGTAAATGCTACAATTGTTTTCTGTTTGTTTTTATGATGACAACAGATATTTATCAGATGCCTACTTTTCATTTAGATGCAACATAATGAAGAAAGGGAAAGTTTTTTCCTTTTCTGAAATAAAAATTTCCAGGATTAACAACTCTTATCAAGCTATGGATAGCTATTTTCACTGTGTGTATCAACATTGCCCATCAGCAAGTTAAATCAACTTGATTTAAAGTTCTCGTCTGTCACTTACACATGCTTTCCATGCATGATTCAGGCAAAATCTATATCGCATTTTATACCTAGGAGTTAGGTAGAAAAGGAATTTCTTAGGATATAAATAATCAAGACTTTCTATTACACTACAAACAATATTAAAAGCTAAGCTCAGAAAAAAAAAAAAAAAAAAAAAAAAAAAAAGTCATAGCTTGTTGCATTAATACTTCTTCCTTACTGCTTCACAATGAGAGTAGAAAGGGGATGCTGAATGCAACCAATGCAACCTTACTGACAGCTCCCAGTCCTGCAAGGGCCATGCATGCAGAACTCTTGAAACAATGCTTACAAATAGCAACGAGAAGTAAGCACAATGAACCTTAATGACTTGTAGTTACCTAAAAATAGGCAAGAGCCACCTTAACACTTTCAACACTGTGCCAGCTTTTGTTCAAAAGGGTGTTTAGATAGCCAGTGTTCATATTCATTTAACTCCATGCTGGATCCCGAGTGTTCAAAATGATATTTTAAGGTACCAACAGACAGGTTTGGGTAAATTCATCAACCGTGTGTTCAGAATTTAGCTCAATGTCTCTGCAATGCATTGGCAGAATGTAACGTGTGCCTGTGTGTCAGCTGCTCCCCTCTCTGGTCTTAGTTTCAACTCCAATAAAAACAAGTTACTGCAGGAAAACAGGAACAGGAAAAAGGAGATAGATTTGTTTTGTTTTGAATCACCACAGTTACATTTATCACAGTTCACTGATTTGCACCCTACTGCTCTGCTACTTAAAACAACATTGCCAGGAGAGCTTAGGCATCTTTATAACTACAGTCCTTGTAAGCATGGGGACTGGCCCAGTAACGTGGGGTACTGTAATGTGGGAGCACCATCTTAGAAAGAGTGGTACTCCTCAGCTATTGACTTCCTATCTTTTCAAGCACAGCTGCAGGAATAATCACTGAAGTTGTCTTTACATGGAAGGGAAAATAAATAAATAAATAAATAAAATAAAAAACATTAATGCTTAGCCATATGCTGTTTAATCCACTGTGTAGAGACTTTAAGTTCTAGGTGTACATGAGCATGGAAAAATGCTACATAACAATGGTGAAGGATATGCTTTTTTTTTTTTTTTTTTTTTTTCTTACATGCAAAATGCTTCTCATTTTGCTTCTCATGCAAAATGAGTCTCTTTAACAGTCACAATAAAGTAGATACAAACATAACCAAGTGTTTTGTTTTTGACCACATACAGAGAAAAGAGATCAGGCTGCTGAGGGAAAGGGAACAAGAGAAAAATAATCTATGTCAACTAACAAAACCTGATTTATATTCCCAGTCTGAAAAAACAATCAGAAAGGAACCAAAATAAGATTGTTTGACCTATGTACTAGCCATACAGTATGCTTTAAAGATGAAAAAAAAAAAAACCAATGTATTCACCTTATTACCTTCTATTGCTCTAATATGTCCAGAGAGATGTATGAGATAAATTTCTAGGGCTGAATTTTTCCACAAAGAGTTTGACAAATTAAACAATCATGGAAATATAAGATTTCCAAGATCTTAGGTAGAATTCTTCATAAGTGATATATTGTTTTCATTAAAGTTTCAAAAATAGTTTTATGTTCAATGCACTGAAAATATATGCTTAAGAAAAGAGGGGAAAAAAAAAGCACATTATATAGTATTTTCTCTCTCTGTCTACTAAGTGAAGTAATAAATCTTTCCCAAGTTTTCAAAAAATTATGTTGAGTTCAGAGAGAGTTAGTTTCACCAACATTGTCCAGGGCAATATTTGGGGATTAGAATCAAGATGATCAGTTTCCACATTTTAAATTTTTCTTTAATTATTCATTTTTCAAATGGTGAGATAATATTCTTCTAGATCATTCCACAGCTCTTGATTTTCCAAAAACAATAGACATCAATTTCCACTCCTTCAGTCTGGGAGTTAATAGACTTGCTTTTTGAGGATATATGCTTAGAAACACAGTAAATCCAAACCTGTTATTTTTCACACTATATCTACACAGTCCTTCATCACTTACGAACATGATGGCCATTGTCCAGACTAGGTAAAACTGTAAGGAACTGGGAGGAAGACTCAAATTATAGTGTTTTCCTAGTTATAGTGAATTTAAAAGAAAAAAATAATGCTCTTTGAATCCACAAGAGTAACTGCTTATATAAAGTAACTGCATAGTTCTATTTCACGTCAATTGGACCAACATTTCCCATCACTATTCAGAGTGCTATCTCATATCACCTAGTTATTGTTCGTAGAATTATGGAATACTGCCATAGTTAGAGACACCTCCCACTAGAGCAAGTTCCAAGAGCCTATATGAAAATTCCATTATAAAGTGTCACCAGATTAAAAAAAAAAAAATCTCACTCAAATACAAGCAGTAAACATGATTTTCATTTTAAAATTTTTGCAGCTGAGAGGGTTTGCTGTTGTTTTGGAATTTGATTTCATTTGTGATTATGTTTTAATTAGAGGGGAACATCTTAGAGTTTTGCAGTATTCAGAATTTTAATTTTCCATTTAACACGATGTCAGTGTGATGTAATAGCCAAAATTGACTATACATCTGTCTCTTTGTGAACATGTCAATGAAAATACCTTTTCCTGTAACATTAGATGATAAGCAATGAATAATCCATTTTTCTCCTATGATGCAGTCTGTACAGTATAAGTGTACCAGTCAGGCATCTGATTTGAATTCAAGAGAGAGAACAACACAGATATATCCAGAGTAAGTCAACAAGTTGAATATTTTAGTACTCCAGTAGAGTAATGTGAATAATTGATTTGTTTGTCCTCCCAGCCAAGCAAAATATGTATACACATCATATACATATATAAATATATATATAACACCCCTCAAAATATTATAAGGTGGATAAAAAGATACTTTTATTTCATTCACAATTATTTTTGCTTTGTTTTAAATGTTCATACCAGACCAAATTTAAATTAGTTGGGTTTAATTTTGCTTTCAGTTGCACTCAATTATATTCCAACACAAAGTATCACTCTGACATAAAAATTCAAAGTATTTTATTGTGAACATGCCTCCCCCCGATAAAGCAAATGCGATAATATTCAAGATAATGATGTTAAACTTGGCAAAATACTTCTGTTTGAAATTTGTATTGAGTTATATCCCTGAGACATCTGTCGATTTGAATATTTGAATCTCAAACACATAGAAACCATTGTGTCACTTGATACACAATAATAATTTTATGAAGCAACAATATTCTAGCAATATTTTATGTTTTAATTTCATCCAGTCTGTGATTCTTCAGCTTCATGTAATTCATCCATTTAACTTAAAACTGCTCATTTTACCAAACATTAATCCTTACCTGATGTACAGCAAAATGTGTGGGACAGTTTATAGAGAGATATCAATGGTATTAACAAAGGATATTTTCAAATGCAAGTCATTACTACTGAGAGCAAGTTGAGGGACAACAAACTTGTGGGAATAGTCTTTATCAATGAACACTGAACATGTAAAAACTCTCTGAAAGACTGGACAGTCTTTCAAACACTTGGCCAAAAGGTCATCAGCATGCCAAAAAACATGGGAAGGGAGGTTGTGTGAGTCAAGTGGGCAGCATTTGCATGCTGAAGCTCTGTGTAGCGATGGAAACAAAGAGCAATACATTCTGGCCATTGAGACAGAAGGGAAAAATAAATAAATAAATAAAACAAAACAACTACAACACAGCAATGCAAATTCAGACAGAACACTTCTTCCAAGGGGACTAAGGAGAAAATGTTAGAGAAGGCAGTCTATCATTCTGTCCTTTTTCAAACGCATCAGAGCCCGTATGCCAAATATTATGTGCAAGCCTGTTCCAAGATGCTAGAAGTGTGTTCTAAAGCCAAAGACACAAATCCATAGACTTAAAAGACAGGCTACTAAAAGGGTGGCCCCTTGCTGTCTCACTCAGCAAGTCCAACAACCTGCTGCTGCGAGCTGCAGCTCTGCTGGGGATGTACAACCACAGACTGCCTTTCCTCCCAATGTTCTACCCAATGCACCTGATATTGGCACCACTGGAGATCCTGACTGGAGATCTTACACACTAAAATAGCCATAACTGCAACATATACTAAATTTATTTTTTGTATATTTCTGTCTGTTTCAGGTCTTGTATTCAGGTAACAGATGTTAGAAACTTAGAGACGTCTTAGTCCTACAATCTCTTTTCTTCAAATATCTCTATAATCTTTTTTCATACAGACTTAATGAGTTCTGTGGCTTAGACCTTGCCAAATTTATTAAAGACTTATCGGTTACATGGATTATGGGTCTGATATTAAAATATGTAAGGGGAAACATTGTTTTTATAGTTAGAGTCAAAACACAAGTCTCCAGTACAAAATATGATTATCCTGTAACATCCCAGTATTCAGTTCTCATCATGTAAATGTTCTAATCCACGGTCTGATCCTATGAGATACATTTTAATAGATATGCTCTTTAGGTGTTTAATGACACTTGTGTAATTGGAGACACAGAGAATCCTAATGAAGAAGAAACAATGACTTTCAATATGCTTTTTGCCTTCTCACTCTTCCTAGGGCATGAGGTAGTCAGTTCTGCTTGTTTATAGGAAATATCTGCACAAGCATCACTTAGTTTACAACAGAGATGCTATTCTTTTGGATCAGCTAGTTGCCAGCAGATAAAACAACGCTGGTTTGGTTCCACAGACTATCACTCTAAGAATAAGGTACTAGTGCGCTAACTATATTCTTTATTTATGTCACTGTTCACTTCACTTTTATTTTAACTCCATTTCAGAGAGCTTAGTGCAATACCTGCATAAAGCTTCTGACACCTGTTAAATCAGGAGCATCAGAACTATGAAAAACCCCATTGGTTAGTCAAACCTACTTTTAAATGTTCTCCAGACTGGTCCAATGAGAGGGCTGAAATTCACCTGCTTTCCACTCTCATTTCACTGTGGTAAATTCTAATCAGAAAAAAATGCCATCAATGCAGTCTAAAGAGAATATAGTGACAGTATGACTCGAGATACCTGCACTGAAGATGTCTTCCACATACTAAATCAACCCTAATTCAAATTTTCATGATTGTAAGATGATGAACACTCTCCTAAGAATTTGAATGCCACTGTCAAGTAAATAATAATAAAAGGATAGGTATATTTAAAGTATCACATATATATAGCTTCAGAGCTGAGGCATTATACTGTGTTTATATTCTACACAACATCACAGAGCACGTGCTCTCCTGCATGTCTCTAGCAAATACCACCCAGAAGTTAACTGTGTACAAAATTGAAAATTATGTCAAGATTCCCTGAAGATCTACAAGCAAACTTTCATAAATCAGATTTCTAAAGTTACTAACCTTAGAACTAGTGGTTTATAACATTCATAACATGTATTCATAGCATAAAATCCTTTTATATCAAAATATACATAAGTGCATTT
Source organism: Heteronetta atricapilla (assembly GCA_011075105.1). Taxonomy (NCBI): domain Eukaryota; kingdom Metazoa; phylum Chordata; class Aves; order Anseriformes; family Anatidae; genus Heteronetta; species Heteronetta atricapilla. The sequence goes on along the minus strand of CM021743.1, from coordinate 2,961,107 downwards.
GAGAGATCGCTTCTACTTGGTGAAGTCAGGCAGCTAGACTGCTAAACACTTGTGAAAAGGGAACATATATAATATATATATGCAACAGCTGCTCAGCTCAGATGTAAATACTGAGTAATAATGCTACAAGGAAGAAAAGCTAAAATATCTATCCAAAAGAAAAATACAAAAAATACATTTTATTATATGAGATGAATTTTCTGTTCTTTATATTTGAGATAAGTTCTGTAATAGAGTGATGTTTCTGTGCATGTCACATAACATCCCAGCATTATTACTCAAGTGAAGTGATTTCCTTGGAGATATTCAAACGTTCTCTACTTCTCCAGTCAATTGCAGCTCTGATGTTCCACACTGTTACCCCACTTGGATTTCATTAACACTTAATTTACAAGCATAAACCTTGTAAAAGATTGGAGAAGATGCAGAAAAGTAATTATAATTTGGGCTGCCATCTTCTTTTCCCAGCATATTTCAGTAACAATAAAACCCTCCCTCTAATGAGAAGACAGGAAGACTTAATTCATGAACACAAATGAATAAATATCCTCAGAACTGGGCACATAATTTCTGGAAACAACCTATGAAAGGAGGAGTAATGTCCCAAATTGTGAAGCAAGCAAAGTGGGACATGGTTTTCCACATATGGACTGCAGTGATAAAATCATTATGAAATAGGAAATTCTTAATGTTCCCAATTAAGAATTTTCTTAAATCTTTTAGCAGTAATACACCCAGTACTTGGCTTCTGGGGAAGTTTATTGAGTGCTGAAGAATTTATCCACTATATCCTAGCTCAATCTACAGATCCGCAAACTATTTTTTTTTTTTTTTTTTTTTGTGAGCGTGTATTAAGCTCCCTTATCTTATAAAAGGCAGCACACAAAAATTTTTGCTGATGGAACCGGACAAGATAAGAACGTTATCTCCCAATAAGTTTTATTCTTTTGATCTCTCAAGCCACTCTCATGTAGTGCCCAGGGGCATACACTTGGGTGATAGAGCTGGGGCCTCACCCATAACTTTCCTCTAGCAATAAGCCTATAAGCCTGCACTTTTTTTTTTTTTTTTTTTTTTTTAAATACCATACCTATACTGACATTCCCCCATATTTCTATCATGTTAATTTGTGTTGCTATCACATACATCACATACTGTATTACTAAATATTTATCACTACATTGTAATAACAATGTAAGTACATATGAACTATGTACCATAGTTCAAGTTGGTAATACACTAATATGTGAGCTTTAGTCATATCAAAATACTTGCATAAAATTTTAAAACATTAAATATTTATATTATATTCAAGAATGTATAGATTTGTTCTACATCTCCATATTGATTTTATTACTTTATGTACTACTATTTATGTACTACTGTACTCTGAATACCCATGAACATTACTCAGGAACAAATAATAATAATAATAATACCATTATTCTTATTTGAATACTAGTGGAAAAACACTGGATTTCTGAAAATTTACCACCATCTGTCCCTGATCTGTTCATGAAGTTTAAAACTTAACCCTAGAAAATAATGTCCTGCTTATGGTTATTTCACAGACAGTAATGTTAAATTACTGTCAATGTTACTTCATTTCTATTAATTTATAGTGACTTTTCTGTATTTTCTAAATTGTGTTGAAAATTAGAATATTCAATGTTTTCTATTTCAGATATATAATTACTAACAGAAAAGACTGTACAAGATATACTACTGAAGTTCTTGAGTGGGATATATAAAAAATGCATTTTTCAGAAGATATATTTTGAACATTAGAAAGCTCTCAAGCTAATTTAGGATAAGCAATGTAACAAATGGTAGGAATAAAATTGCGGAGAGGATCTTGGTAACATCCATAAAAACACATCTGCACACTGGAAACTCAGTCTGCACCTGCAAAATCTCTTGCTCCAAGATGATCAGTGCCTACAGGACATATTACATATATTACTTGAAACCAGTTTAACCTTTCTAAGGAAACTCAAAGCCCACAAAATCCAAGCATTTAGGTGAGTGTTGACTGCTTAGCACTTCCAGCAACTTAAAGAATGTATCACAGATAATGACCTAGAGCTTATCTGTTTCCTAAGAACAATTTTCAAAAAAAATATATTTTCTGAAACAAAGCCTCCCTGAAACTTGTTTCTTCCAGACCAGCATTTTATTTCCATAAATTCTGGGACATTGCCCACTAGCACTCAATGCTACAGACAGGTGACCAGTGCTCAGTGGAGTCATATACCCACTGGCATGGAAAAGCATTAACTAGGACTCAGAAAAAGCAGAAATTTATAATCTACGTGGACATCAACTTGCACGTACACATCTGAACTGCTATTCTTTACTTGACTGAGGTAGGTTTAACTGTGACATAATGGAGAGTGGTGAAAACAAGGGAACCTGGCTTGCATAAATAGAGAAAAAGTCAGAGAACTCAAACTTTAGAATTTGACCTCCAATCAACATATGCATATGAAATACTACTTAAATACTACTTACACTCAAACAGAAGAAGCACTGACACTACACTTCTTTTCTATGACACTGGGAATCATAGGCCAGAAGAGAGGGGACTCGGTGCATGTAAAAAATGCAAGTTTTATTCAAAGATGGCCTTGAATACCAAACTTCCTACATATTAGACAAATCAGGTTCTCTCTTTCTATGCTACCCCCACCCACCAACACCCACTCCACTCCCACCGGAGTGTATTTTCATAATTTATGCAAATCTTTTTCTATGCATGAAAAAGTCTGAAAGTGCTTGGCTGAAGATTTAACAAGTGCAGAATGGGAGCTGACATCTTGATCTGATTGGATGTGGAAATCAATATTTTGAATAGCCAATATTTTTTATTTTAAAAAACAAGTAGGAAGGAAAGCTGTTGGTGGTTGGCTAATAAACACATATTTTCCAGAAGCTTTTATACTAATTTAGAATAAATACATACAAAAAATAAATCTTGAAAGCTTTTACTGATTGTGAAAATTGTGGCATTTTGTATCAGCTCAAAAATATGCAACAATACATTTTCACAGATCCTAACAGAGACTATAATTATTCTTTATTGATTATATCTTTGCTTTTAACTTCCTACTGTATTCTCCTTCTCTAGTGACTTCTACACATTCTTTGAAATACCCTTTTTTCTTTATCTCCTGACATTAGCTACCTACAAGTATATATTTCTATAGTGATTTAACATAGAACATTCTCTTGTCTATGTAATCATACGTATCACTTGAATGGATGTTTCTGTTGGACTCAAACTCTACTGTAAGTCCCAGATGCTCCTGGACATCTGATGGATTAAAATGAGCTTCATAATAGCTTAGCACTCCCTCATACACTTGCTGACAAGAGAACGGATGCCAGGAAACTTGAAAAGCTAACTAAACTCGACAGCCCTGTCAACACTTATGAGAGTTGTTTGGACAGAGGGTCAAGCAGAGGGAGGAAGAGGACTAGAGGGTGAAAGATCCTGATGGAGAGAAATTTAGTTCATTTTCTTTTGCTTTTATTTTTCTTGGTTTTGCTCATTTGCCATGAAATTAAATTGTACTGAATAAGTAGTCTGAACAATGGACATTACTTGCATATCTTAACTATTTGCTTCTGAACAGACAGAACTGAATTCAGCCACACTGACAATATAGTGAAATCAGCAGATAATCCAATGCCTTATTTAAATATATGAAAATATCCATACACTCCTTTTTATATAAGAAATTTAATTATTGGTAAAACCATTTGAATCTCTATTTATAATTAAGGTAACATACCAAATTTCACAGAATAATTTAGGTTGGAAGGGACCTCCTGCTCAAGGTCCTTTTAACATTAATGGTTGGCCTTTATGATCTTGAAGTTATTTTCCAACCTAAATGATTCTCACTAGGTCAGGTTGCTCAGAGCTTAGTCGAGTCGCACTTTGAAAGTCTCCAATGTTGGAGAGTTCAGAACACTGTTGAACAGATATATATATATATATATTTTTAACCACGTTCATTTTGAAAACATTTTTCATAGAATCATTTAGGTTGGAAAAGACCCTTAAGATTATCAAGTTCAACCATCAAAAAAATCCTTATGACTGTTGCCTCTCTTCCTTTCACTGAAAGACTCCAAGACTGTTGTATCATCTTCTCTATATACTCCCAGCAAACAGCTGTAGACAGCAATAATATCTCCCCTTTCCCTCTTCTTTTAAGGCTTTGGCCTTAACCTCCTCACTCTCAGCCACAGCTTATTAACAAAGACATTAAGCAGCATTGATCCCTGAGTCACCGTGCTTGTAAGGGGCCAGCTGGATTTCTACTGCCAAACACAACCCTTCGAAAGCAGACAGTTTTCAATCTGTGTTTTCCACCAACTCATCCAGTCTGAACCTGGCCAAAATGGCTAAGCTTACTAACAGGGCTTTGACGTGATCTCCAATAAAGTCAAATTAACCAGTGATGGCCCTCCACCAGACTCTCTCTGGTACACCCATGTCTTCCTTTAAGAAGGGAGCCCAAACTGGACACAGTACTCCAGTTGTGCTCTCCCAAGTGCCAACAGAGGAGGAGGATCACTCCCCTGGAGTTATTGGCTGCACTCTTCGTGATGCAGCACAGTATGAGGTTGGCCTTACTCACTGCAATAACAACTCTTTTCTATTATATGATCTCACATAGCCTCACCAGGGAAAAGTTCCTGCTGAGCATAAAAGACTCAACTATTCCCTCGTAGCAATCAGTTTGTTTCATTTTGGCAGTTCTGAACATTACAAGGGATGGAGAAACATCAGGAATCCAAAAACAAATTGTGGGTAGAGTAGAGCAGACGAAGAAGGTTGCATAATAAAATGCAACTCATTTTCCTATATGATTTAAAATGTAATGGAATTAATTCTGTCAGGACAGATGAAAAATGACAATGATTCTAGTAGGTATTCAGTGACTGAACGTGATAACTTTTGTGGTGTTAGACACCAATTACTTATACTAGGATCTATCATAATTGTTCTGTGCCATACTGATCATCTTCCAGTCAATCCTTGCATTATGTTTCATTCCATATTGAAGCAATCTGCTTTAATATTTGGGGAGACACACCTAAGCACTGCAGTAGAGTGCACATGATTTGTAGGAGACTTGTTTTCTGTTAGAGGTTCTAACAGACAATCAGTCTATTATTTTGCTATCTGATTGGGGATAATTTCAGATTTCTGAAATATTATTGCATCATCATCATCTGTGAAACATTTGATCTATTTGGTCTTCAGAATGACTTCAGCAAGAAAAAAATAATTGAAGTCCTTTAATGAATTTGAGTTGCAAAAAATGCAAGTATTTCTAATATTGACAGAATGGAATGTCTGTCACTTCAAATATTGCTGGAAACTGGGGCAATCGATTCCTGTGAACAACCTAAATTGTTTAAGTCAATGTAAATGCTTCTTAGCTTTTTTATTTTGTTTAATTCTTTTTCTGTCAGGTTGGCTGTCATTAGTTTTAAATTAAATTTTACAAGATTACATATTAGTTTATTAGTAGAACAGTTTAATTAGCAATACCAAAATTTATAATCAAGAAGAAGCATCATCCTGTTTCAAATCCAGAGACAACTACAGATGCTGAAGAAAATATTATGAATAACTTCTAGGATTAAAACAGTTTAAAAAGGAGTTTACTTAAGAACTGCTCTCTATTCTTACCCTTTATACCTTTTTATTTTTATTACCTATACTGGCAACTATAGTTTCCCCAGTCTTAGCAAGATGGTGACATTGCGTGTGGCTTTGCATGCCATGTGAAGTAAGACCAGGAAAAAAAAAAAGAAAAAAAAAAGAAAAAAAAAATAACTTACTCTTGGAAAATACAGTAATAATAAATGGCAAGTGGGAGGTGACAGGCAGGATCCTCTCCAAGCATGGATCCTCTCCATGCATGGATCCTCTCCAGCTTGATAATGACAGCATCTTACAGTAGCTCACAGGGAAACATACCAGGGCTACATATCTAAGGCTACAGGTGCCTCCTAATATCCTGAATAGAATGCAGACAGCAGAGAGAGTATTCATCAAGGTCCATGGCTTATATTTTTTGTGTGCAATCACCCCTAGTTAACTATTCAACTGGGAGTTTCAATGTGCATTTTCTTCTTGTGAGCAAACCATTGCTTGGCTGAAGCTGTCAACAACTGTATTACTAAGACGTATTCCAAGAATTCAGTCTCTTAACACAGTGTATTCACCGGCACGTTCTAAAATTATCAAGTCATATACCTGTGGTGTAAAATAATAACAAAATATGAAATAATTTATTTTTGATTTCAGGACAGAGTTCAAAGTACTTCACGTTAAGCTATTAAAAACTAACAAGTTGGAGACTTGCCTAGCTGAGAAACAGCACGAACTACCATTCAGTGCCACTTTCTAGGCCTAGACAGCATCTTTTCATGGCATTTTACTGCTATGTACATAGATAGAAGGATACAAAAAGTCATGCACCATTGCACAGCATAGCACAACTCACCTCCCACTTTAATTTCTAATCTTGCAACTGTAATCAGTAGAGGCCTTTAAACCAATTCCTATTTTTCAGAGAAACACTATCATTGGCAAGATTGTTCAGCTTTGTTTTCCATTTAGGCCTGACATATTTAGAGACAACTTAAAAAATATGTCACGGATTGAAAGTACAGCATTTTGAATGGCTAGCTACCCATTTCAACTATTCTTCACACTCCGACTACAGAATACAAGGACTGCATTTTTATCATTGTAGTTGCTCTTTTATTATTACAAATGAATACCATTTTTATTTAGGTGAAGAGGGCAATATCTTTAGCATTACCTGCACACTGAAAACTTTCATGCTGGGGAAAGGAGGAAGGCAGAGAAGTTAACTTTAATGAGCTCTTCACAAATATTTTCAGTAGATACAGTCTAGCTCCATACACACTGACATTGGGTGTGCACCTTCCCTTCTCAGAGTATAAACACACCTCTAGTTGGCAAACATATACCCAGTTTCCTTTGAAACACTGTCCTAAGAAGTGTCCCAGGCTATCCAGCTCTACAAGGTGCATCTACCACTAAAAATCAACCACCCTTGCTTGATAAAGGCATGAACCTGAATTATCCATGCACTGTTAATTAGCAAGTCATTTAGGGATCACGACTCTCATCTATTTTCTTGCCATCACTTAATAAACACTGGATAAGAAACAGTATTTTCCATCAGTCCACCAGCACATAGCTAGTATAGAAATTGTTTGCAAGTTACTATATTCCATTTAACAGATGGCTTGACATTGCCATTAGGTGGGAGAAAAATATTTTTCAGATGCAATTTCACATACCCATTTAAATATTTTCTGAGAAAATGACAGTCAGTAGTTCTTATCACAACAGACATGATACAAACCTTTGTGGTGGTAAACCAACTATGTGATGTAAACTATATATTCTGAAATGCCAAACCGTTACCTACAAATGCAAAAGCAATTCTCACTTGTGCTTGACATACTCTAATTCGTTAACTTTCTCTTTAAATGGGAGAAGAAAATATAGAAGATGTTGGGGAAGGGAAATTCTGGTAGTAGGGCTTGAAATACAAGTGTCAGAGCCACGTAGGCAGGAAAGAAAACAAAGCCATAGAAATACAGTATTTTAAGTCAGGATTTCATACCCTGCCTTCATTCTCTACTTAGGAAATTTTTGGTTTCATTTTTTTTATATGATACTTTTTATTTGTGCTTGTATTTCAATTCCTTTTTTTAAAAAAAATGTATTTTACATAATGTGACACAAATTGCATACTGCAGAGCAAACTGTCTCAGTGAATGAAACCATTTTAATCTCAAGAGTTTTATTATCTGTTAAAATCTATTTAAATATAGACACTCGACTTTGTATTGCTTGACTTTTATGGAAGAGCTATTTTAGAGGAGCAGGATTTTGATTAGACTAGATCACAACGAATACTTGTGACTATCTGACATGTAAGATCGGAAAACATGAAAAAAAAAAAAAGAATTATCTAAATTTTCAGAAGTATTCACATACGTCAAAATATTGCTACAGGTCAAAGACCTGCTAATACATTGTTTTTATTATGATAATGACTTCCTGACATGTAGCAGCGTGAATGTGTTACCAAGAAGAAGAAAAAGAAAAAATAAGAAAGAAAAAACTCCAGGACTGTTAAATTTAAAGCTACTGAAGCATTCTAACATTTAATCACGTAACAGTATTATTCCAATTGATGTATATTACATCATTGATTGATTGATCACAGATCATTGAATATAACACTTTCACGTATCACAGAATAAAAATAATGTTAGACTACTACTTCACTTTTGTTTTAAGCAGACGGTAAAAAAGAAGCTTGAGTTGTACGCTATAAATAGCACCACAGGCAATTTTTTTAAAAAACATACTGCAGCAAGAGACATCTTTACTGCAACACTTGACCAAATTGCCAACTCTAGTTACAGTTAAAAGAATTGAAAAATTGAACTTTGTACATTAGTTGTTACAGTGCTGCAAGCTCTTCATGCCTGGTGTATGATAAAGAAAACTAAGATTCTCACAAAAAAAAAAAAAAAAAAAAGCAACTCATTGCAAGATTTTAAATTACACAGAACATTCTGCATGAAACTTCAATTCATCAAATGGCCACTGAAAAATGAGGTAATTACCTACAATAATTTGCATGTTAAGAGCTAATACAATATTACAAAGTCCAGTTGCACATTAATTGTGAAAGCAATGCATAATTTCCTGATTAATGTTTCATGCCTAATATTCTTCCGCGGTCTGTCATGCTAAAGAACAATATGGCCAATCAATCTACAGAAAGTAGGTTCAGACAAGGACTGAGCTCAGATTTCATAAAACCTGATGCAATAATTTCACTCACAATAGATAATATTCTGAAGTTTATAAAAGCAACTGCTCAAATTGAACTCAAAATATTTTAGGTAATTAATCCTTTCACTAAAAGGATCCAGGACACTATATTTTTCTAGTCCTTCATGCAACAAAGTATTAACTCCTTCCCAAAAAAGGGACAACAAAGCAGAGCTGGGGAAAGAGCAACGAGAGGGTAATATGCTGTCACCTCATACAAACCTTGGCTCACGGGGGTTTGTCTGGTCAACGAAGGCTAAGCACGTCAAAGAAATGCTATGTTCAGTCTCTCTAGAGGAGGATTTTTTTTTATCCATGCTCCTCTGTTGAGGCAGGAAGGAATATTCCTCCAGGAATGACACTCACCAGTCCTGTCAGCCAGAGGCAGGGTGTCACAGTCTTGAAAGAGTGTCAAAGAAATGAAAGGATGACAAAAGTGAGGAAAAGCACAAAATACTAATAATACTAATAGTGCCAAAATGAGGGAGGGCAGCATTAACTGTAAACAGCAGAAAAGCAAGCATGGCCTCTAACTTCTCCCTTCTACAATTCTCCTAACTTCTCTCTTCTTGTCAATTCAATGGCCACATTTTTGGCAGGCCTAATCTGCCAGGCATAAAAATTAAAAGGACAATTCCAGGAACAACAACAACAAAAAGAATCTTTTTGTCTATTGGTTTTGTAGGAAAACCCTCTGAAAGGTCTGACAGGTGAATTACTAAATCAGTGTCACTGCAGAACCCAGACAGAGTGGTTGGCACATCCTCAAAGCAGACCTTTAAAATGTTAAATAGTCAGGTGGAATGAGTGAACCAGAAAAAGGGTTTAAAACCAGATCTGTTGGCATGAACAGAACTGCTGGCCACCTATAGAAAGAAGAGACTTCAAAGGAAGAAAAAATAGTTGATTTCACTGGATGCTGAAGAAATTGCTGGAGACTTTGTGAGCTAGTGGATGCAGCAATGAGGGATGGGAAATAGTTGAGGAGACGTGTCACCGGTTTTACTGGGTGACCTTAAGCAAGGCAAGTGACTGAAGTTTGTCACTTCCCTCATTCCTAAAAGAAGTATTATTCCACCTATTTCACAACAGTGTTTGGGAACTTGATTAATTTCCAAAAATTGCCTCCAGCGTCTTGGAGGAAGGTGACTCTTAATTGATTTTCCCTGAAGCAGACAATTTTGATTAGAATAAAAATGGTAGTAAAGCAACTGCAGATTTTCAAAGCCAGACTCCAGGGACAGATTCAGTATGTCCATTTTTTAATCCTTAACTAAACAATATATGTTTGCTGGGGGTGATAAGAGTATGTTTTGTGTTAACTTCCCTGCCCACAAATAAGCTAGGTGAGCAGTTCTCCAGCTGTGAAAGTTAAGATTTCACTCTGCCTGTGTGTAGAGATGCATAAAAATTTATTGACCTGATGGGTATAGTTTGAGCCATCAAAAAAGAGTCACCTACTCATGAAACAAACAAACAAACAAACAGAAACGACTTACATGGTTTAAAGATGTTCTCAGAAAACCCACTAGTAATTTTTTTATATTCTTATACTGTCATTCCCTATCACCTTCCAACCTCCAGTCGCATGTCTACAGAATCCTACTGGGACTCTCAGAAGCCAGAGGAGCTGAACACCTTACTGCAGCAGCAGCTCCAGTTTTACCAACAGTTCTCTTATTTTCACTCTTTCTCGAACTCTTGGCTACATTTATTTATTTTTTTTTTTTTTGGGCGGGGGGGATTATTCCTTGACTTTAGACTTTCAGACTTCAAATGGGTTTCCCACACTTCTGCTATTATTTCATTGCAGGATCCATCTGAAAGATTTTTGAGTCCATCATGCCAGTAGATAGTTTTTCAATGAGATTGTTCAACAGCAACGCTGTATATTAAGACCATTACTGCAAACATTTGCTATAACTTTCCAGGCTACACAGCAATTCCTATTCACGTCAGTGAAGGACCACACAAAATAAACACCCTTAGGCTGCAAAAGCAAGAGAAAACAAGCGACGAGAAACCACAGTTTATTCTACTCATCTCTTTTTTAAAAACAAAATGCATTTTTAAACAGCTATTTCACTCTGCCACAGTCATGCTGATTCTCCATTTTACTGAATCAGTCTCTGTGATGGGTTCGGTAAATACAAGCATTTGTTTTTATTCTCACCAATGTAACTGATTAAAATGACTTGCAGTATAGTGACTCAATACTTTGTAATACTTTGTATTCTTCCCTCTTGTGGAATTTACTTTTTTTTTTTTTTTTTTTTTTTTTTTTCTCTTAAAAGAACACTGTCAATACAAAAATTTCAAAGAGAACAAAATATTTCCCTTTTGTTCTCTTGCTATTTAATTTCCACACATCCTCATTTGCCGCAACATGACGTGCATCTAATAAATACATGGAAAAATGCCAGTGAAAAATGTCACGCTTTCTATCATTAAATATAAAATTTACCATTTAACCCATTCCCAATAAATAATTATTGCATTTTCCAATGTGGAGTGCTTCTAAATGAAATTTGAAAATATTATTTATCATGCTCCTTTTATAATCTTTCACAAGCAGGCCTGTATGATATAATTTTTATGATAACTACTGAACATTTTGTGGAAATTGCTTCAGAGCAATCTCTAAGCTATGCTAAAACAAATAGTACTAGTCTTTATGTGTACTATGCCATAGCTGAAAGCCAAGGAATCCAGAATTTACTGATGTGAATACATGTTTCTAAGACTCACATAAGTAGGAAAAACACACTTTAACACCTTAAAAGCTAATATGAAAACCAGGAATTTTTAGCTTAATAAAGTTTCAAACATCTACATACTATGCATAATAATTTTAAAGCATGTATCACTGATCACTGATTTTCTATTTTTGTTGAGCATATACAATTTCCTCACCATTCTCTTTATCTTTACTTTTTTCACAATTAGCTAACATGTTTTGATTTAATAACCCCCATCACCTACTTTTAAAGAATAGTTTCATAAGCACCAGAACTAAGGCCAATTTTGTAGATAATGTATGCCATAGTGTATGATCTACGTAAGGTTTTCCACATAGGAAATCCTCACTTATCTTTTTAATTGCAAGTAATGTGCCAGTACATTCTATCTATCTTCAGAGACAAGAGAATTCACTACGCTGGTACACTCTGCAATATACTGAATCAAAAGTTAATGTTAAACATTAAATACACAACAACTGTGAGAAGGTAGAAGAAAAAAAAAATAGTTCTAATTGACTGGCACTTATCTACAAAAAAAGTATTTTTCTGTTACTACAGATATTAACAGTGAAGTTGTTCTTGGTAATTGTCAGTACAGCAGTTTCTTGTAGTTAGTATTGTAAAAAAATGTTTCTTTAAGAATTTGACTAAAATGGAAAATAACACTAATCACAATAACTACTTAAATGTTTTTGGTATCTTGTCCTATAAATATGGTAGTTTGTAAGGAACTCGTAGTGAAATAAGAAAATACTTCATAAGCAAGTAATTGATTAAGTCATTGTGTTGTGGGTAGGGTAGACAGCTTGGGAACCAATAATAGAGATACTCCAAAAAAATGTTCCAAATTTTGACAATCCACATATGTTGCTTACTGTCATTGTAATTGGGCAAGCGGCTAATCATCTAACCCATAAATAAAATGTCAAGGTGCTCTGCCTTTTTTCATCTGTCTGTGTCCTGAACTGTACTCACAGTTGCTGTAGAAACAAGGGCACTGGGTTGTAGGGAAGGGGCTTGTACGGAAAGCAACACAGACATCTAATTCTGGGGACAGTATTTTTGAAGTACGTGCTACACATCTGAGTTTGCTTCAGTGGGAAAGGAATGTAACAGCTTGTCTACTCTCCAATTATTTCCCAGCATACACAAACAGAACCAGACTAACAGAGACTAAAAGAGACACGAACTTGCTAGTTATCTTAACTGCAGGAGTAAGGAGAATGTTTTTTTTTTATTATTAAAAAAAAAAAAAATCCCTTTATTACTTCCAGTACAGCCTTCATGAGTTACGTAATATATAAACTGTCTTATTCTTTAACCAGAAAATAGATGTAGAAACTTTCACCTAAATACACAGATTTACACATACATGTGCATGCGTATATATAAATACATTTCAAAAAGTCCTAACAACATTGCAAATCTTCTGTGATCTGCATAAAACTTACAAAGACAGAATCCCAAACCCTCAGGATTTGGGATTTGATTATAGAGTAACATTCAACAGTGATTAAATAGCTGGACTGAATCTTAGGTTTTCTGTGAGTCTTCTGTCACGGTTTCCTTTTGTATCATCCATTTTCCCTTCTTGCAGTATCTTTTCTTACCTACTTGACTTGTATGCAGTTCCTTCATCTGCTCCCATTTCAGAAGGAGTCTAACAGGAATCTATCTAGTGCTTTCACTTAGGTGCACAACAAGAGATGGAGGTGTTTGTAGCATGCTATAAAATTCAAGTACCATGCTGCTCCAGCCCCTGATCAAGCAGCACAAGCATTTCAATGACCAGATTCCAGACCCGATACAACAAAGCACAGGAGAAGAAAGAAAAAAACCACCATAACCCAACCCCTCTCACTATACCTGAAATGTGACTGCCCATGAAGACAGTCACATGAACAGCCTTGTTCAAGCCTTGCTCCCAGAGCTGGACTTTCCCCCTCGTCCAGGACAGCTCGGCTCAGCCCCTCAGCAGCTGCCTCCTCACTCCCACTGTGCACAGCGGTCTGTCACCTTCCCCAGCTTATTCAGGAAAACATTCACTTTGTTTCATCAACACGAAACATTTCAAGTAAAAGCTCTAATGCGATGCACTCTTATTCCATAAACAGGTGTTACTGTTTTGCCAGAAATTAATGAAACACAAGCTCAATTAAAAAAAAAAAAAAAAAAAAAAAAAGTATCTTCATAACCTAAAGACAGTCAAATTCCCTCCCACCAACAGACTTAGAGTACTAAATAAAACTGACAATTGCTGTAGCACAGATTTACTTCCAAAGAATTCACTGGTGAAAGCATTAAAAAAAGGCTTTTTTTTTTTTTCTTTTTTTCTTTTCAAAATCACAATATAATCCTGCACTTCAGGAGGAAAGGTCTGAAGGAAAGCATATGTACTGCAGTTTGAACCCATCACATTCTCAAACACTTATTTCTTTCAGAATCCTACTATATTTAAGGATTGGGTTTTGCACATTTCCCTTTGTAGGAAAACTTTGACTTACCTAAGTACTAAGCAGCCCTACATTTCACTCAAAGCAAGCAACATGCTCCAAATCCAAGGACATGTGAAAACGTGAGTATTCTATTATGATTCCCAAATACTCTTTCTTGCAAATTTATGACGGTACAGTCAGACACAACTCTCAGTTCATTTTGGTTTGAGCCAATTTATGTGAAAGCTGCAGGCAACATCCCAACAAATTCAGCAGCACAGCCTTGTCACTACAGATGAATATACATGCACATAACAACTCGTAACTTCACCCTTTTTCAGACTGGGCTAACAAAATGAATAGCACTAGGTACTGATGCTATACCAAATATTTTTAAATCTGCATATATGATTGTTAAAAAAGTCTTGAAACAGTGGGCTATCTTCTTTACTCCTCTGAAAGTCATGACTTGTGCTTGAGAAGAGATTTGTTAGGTTTCTATACTGCTTTGCTGGCTCATACCAAGCATTTGATCAGCACATTTTGAACTGGACCATTGTTCACTTTTCCAGCAAACGATTTTCCCAAAATTTAAAGAGAGAAATCAATTATATCAATTATACTACATAAAGTGATATTTTGTCTGCATAATGTAAATCCCCAAACATAATGTCTGCAGAAAATAATGGTAGGTAGTACTTTACACAATAGGTTTAGACACTGAGGTGGGACTTTTTGAAACAGTTGCTCTATGAGCCCATTAACTTAAAAAAATACTTCAGTTCCTCAGCTACTTAAATGTTCAGAAAAAAAAAAAAAAATCTTTAACCTGAACTATGTGATTTATGGGCTCTTATCCAGAGCTTCCAGATTGCAATGAGATGTCTAAACAAAATGGTATGCACCTCAATTACACCCATGAAACTGCAGACGAAGTCATAAGAACCTTACTGATACAACCTTAAAACTGTGGTTCACTGTAAGGTGGCAAATATGTATAGATTAAAAACATAGAGGTCAAGAGCTAATCTTTCCTGATTCTATCCATAAATAGATTGTATGGCTAGAATGAGTCAGATTTCCTTCAGATGTCAAAAGATATTTTACATGCACATGGTTTGGAATTACGATAGTTTTTAAGTGCTTCAAAATACCAAGTGTACTTTTTGCCATTATTCATGTTGATTTAGTTGTTCCTTGATTTCCAGCAAAAATTTTGTTCCTTGACTTCCACTTCACTATTTTCTAAGCAGTCCATGTAAAACAGCATCCCTAGCAACTGTAAATATGGTGCCAATTTGCACCACTTCAGTTAATTACCATATACATTTCTGCGGTAAAATAGTATGAGTATTACATAGGATAACAACTTCTTAGGTGCAAACCTTCCAGTCAGTCAAGTATCAATCATCGTATTTCACCTGCTAATAGAGCTGACAAAAGATCATACACTACACAAATCTCTACTGATGCTCAGGCAAGACTCATGCATTTTAAATATTTGAGCTTTAGCTTTCTCTGAAAGGAAACTTGCCACTTAATAATTAAAGATAGAAATGGACACTGAAAACCACAGGCCACATTTTGATCTCTTCTGCCAGTACATTGCAGGAATACTACTCCAAAGCAACATCAGGTTTTGCAAGCTTTTGCAAGTTCAGGTGAATATCTCTGCTGTGGTCCCTAAAAATCACATAGCTGTGTCCATTACAAGTTTCAAAGGAGACAGGCACAGTAACAAACCTAACATTGCAACCTGCCTTTGAGAGGAAATTCAGTGACACAGAAAAGCACATTTGACAAGTACATAGTGAGTTCTGCTAAGAAATTCATAGCTTTATGCATGGGGTGGAGGTGGTGTTGTCTGAGGTTCTTTCATTTTGTTTTGTTTTTGTTTGGTTGTTTTTTTAGTATATGCACGGATGTAATTTTTCCTTTTTTAAATGTAAATTTTTATGCAGCTACATTTTCACAGTACTGAACAAGTTGATTGTTGCTTCAGCTTGCCTTGAGCAGTACACAAAGCTTTCCTCTGGGGAATTTTTATCCTAAAATCATTTTACACCACCCTCACCCTAAAAAGAGGCCTTAAAGAAAGTGAAATTACATTTGCATTCCCTGCCAAATCTCTTCCACAGATTTATGAAGTCATTTTTCATGAACATAAGAATGAGAACTATTTTTTTTTTCCCACTGGTGAATCATATCAGAGCAAGCTGATGTCACCTAGAACAGGACTGTTGAATGCAATTAGTAAATGTTAAAGCAGTGTGAAAACATCTTTCATTGATGCTATTCTACAATTACAAAATGCTCTGTAAGTTACTCCTTATGCAATATAAGGCATTTCATGTACAGAATGAGGCTTGTCTGGAAATAAAGTTATAAAAAGTAGGATTTGTGAATATTACATTTTAGAGAAGTTAGTCTCCTAGGCTAAATATGCAGTATAATGAGGAAAGATTTTCATTTTTTGCATGCATAAGTTCTAAGTGCAGTATTTATCATTTGCTAAATCACACTAATTTTTCTGCGTTTTGCTGGCAGTTGCATCAATTGTCATTTAACTGCTCTAAATAATGTGTTCTCTTCCCTGCTGCATTAAACTATTTCTATCAAGGCTAATGATTTTCTGATTTCCACATGCCAGTGAGCTTGGCAGTAACAAATGATACCTCTCTTTTGCATGTTGCAAGTAGCTTAAATTATATTTTACATACCCATTTAAAGGATCATTAGTTAAGTTAATATCCTTGGTATTCCGGAGGATCAAGCATTTTGGTAGAGGATTGTCTCACTTGTATATTCTCTGCTTGCTCTGAGTACATTTTGAAGAGCTTGGCCTGTTAAACTCACACTCACTACATAGGAATAAACTGTAGAAACCCTGAATATCTCTTAGGGCCACAGCTATTTTGGCTTACTACCACTTTGAAGTTGTTCTTATAAGGAGTTTCTCAGACGCTGGGTAACTATATATATCAGAACTGAAGTCATCAAAACCTTTTACGTTACATATGCATTTATAAAACATTTTCCAAACATAATGAGCAAGAAGCAAAAAGAAACTTGATTTCTAGGGGACTGGAACAGGAACTGCCTGAATTTTGTATGAAATCAGTGAGATCACTGCTGTATCTCATTTAGACATCCACACAATAGAATGTCTGAAGCCAAACAGCAAACATAGATGGACGAGTTTATAGACTCCAAAGTCAAAATCATACCCCATGTTTAATTGTAGTGGGTTTACATGGCAAGGATTTGGTAGCAGGGGGCAATAGGGGTGGCTTCTGTGAAAAGGGTCTAGAAGCTGCCCCATGTTAGGTAAGGGCCCCACTGCTGACCAGAGCTGAGCCAGTAAGTGATGTTGTTTTGTTGTTTGCGCCTCTGTGAGAGTGTATTTAAGACAGGGAAAACAAACAAACAAACAAACAAACAAAAACAAAAAAACGCTGTGCCACACAGCAGCTGGGAGACTGAGAGGAGTGAGGAACAGCCTTGCAGGCACCAAGGTCAGTGAAGAAGGAGGGGGAGAGGTGCTCCAGGCGCTGAAGCAGAAGTCCCCTGCGGCCTGTGGTGAGGCCCATGGTGAAGCAGGCTGTCCCTCTGCAGCCCATGGAGTACCACAGTGAAGCAGGGTTCCACGCTGCAGCCCATGGAGGAGACCGTGGTGGAGCAGGTGGACCTGCACCGACAGAGGCTGCGGCCTGTGGAAGACCCCTGCTGGAGCAGATTCCAGGCCAGAGCTGCAGCCCGTGGAGAGGAGCCCATGCAGGAGCAGGTGACCTGGCAGGAGCTGCTGCCCGTGGGGGACCCCGGTTGGAGCAGTTTGCTCCCAAGGGATGGACCCCGTGGTATGGACCCGTATCTGGAGCAGTTCTGGAAGAGCTGCTGCCTGTGGGCAGCCCATGCCGGATCAGTTCAGCAAGGACGGCATCCCGTGGGAGGGACCCCACAGCACAGGGGACGAGAGTGACTGAGAAGGAGTGGCAGAGAAGAAGCGCTGTAGACTGACCATAACCCCCATTGCCCCATTCCCCTGTGTCGCTTGGGGGGAGGAGGTGGAAGAGGGTGAATGGGGGGGGGGGGGGGGGTGCTTCTGGTTTCTTTCCTTTGTTTCTCACTTCTCTAGCTTGTTAGTAATAAGCAAGAAATCTTACTATCTCCCTATGCTGAGACTGTTTTGCCCGTCACGATAATTACTGCGTGATCTCCCTGTCTTTATCTCAACCCTTGAGCCCCTTTCATTGTACTTCCTCCCCATTCCTCTTTGAGGAGGGGGAGTGAGAGAGCGGTTGTGGTGGAGCTTGGCCGCCCACCCGAGTAAAACCACCACAGGGCGTTCCTTTAAATTACAGACCATGACTAATTGTAATTTGAGGCTATGCATTTACACTGTGCAGTAATCTGCCAGTGCAGCAGTAGCAATAGCCAATGCAATAGCACTTGGTGATGTCATTTGACAAAATGGGCCGTTTTTCTCAATAAATTTAGAATTTGAACCCCTTTCTCACCATCAACTGCACCTCTCCTCTCCCCATCCTTTTAATCCTTAAGAAAAAGGCGGTGAAAGGCTGAAAGGGGTGGAGGGAGTGCGCAGAGTGAAATGGCACAAGCAAATATCCTCAACAAAGTCAGAGGCAGTGAGCAATTGTTTTCCTTCTGCAGCTGCGACAGACACACAACAAGGTCTGCTCCCATAGAGCTTGCTCTGTATGAGTCCCACATGGCATTTTTCTAGCTTAGGGGCCTGATCATCAGGTTCTCATGTGTCAGCTACCTTCCGTGTCTGTGTATACATAAATCTTGCACACAGATCTTAAAGAGAGACAAAGGCACACACACACAAAACTACAGACTCCCAAACTGAACGATGATGGAGCAGAGAAGAGGTGCTGTGAGAACAACCTCAGCTCAGCTGAAAAACAAGCTGATATTGCTTCTTTTTATGTCCAATGGTTTTAAATATGTTTTGACTATTTATAACTCTGTCAAAAACACAACTTACGTGCTGAACATTTCATCACTAGTAAGGTTGCTCAGGTTACTGGTTCCAGCTTTTTGTTAGTTCTACAACTTCCACATTACATCAGGTGAGTGGGCTGGTTAAGGTAGTCCATTCCTGGCCAAGCTGCTATACTACTGTTTCCAGAAACATATTTCTAGTGATTAAGTACCATAAGTGCTCTAATATTCAGTACCATGTCAGATTCTTCATCATTCACAGGAGATGTATATCATAAACTATAGTAAATACTGTTCAATAGAGCTACCCAAAAGAGGAGTAATAGTTGCTTGCTTTATCTTACCTTAGTTCCAACAGTTCAGCAGGGTCCCAGATTAAAAGGATCCCATGGGAGGCTGGCTGGGCCCAGCACAGCCCACCCAACACCTGCAGCCCGGCCCAATCCCCACCAAGGCACAGGGCTGGTGTTTCCCTGCACACGACACACATATATCCCAAGCTGGGAGGGACCCACAAGGTTCATCACATCCAACTCCTGGCTCCACACAGAACCACCCAAAAATCAGAGTGTGTGTCTGAGAGCGTTATCCAAACACTTCTTGATCTCCTGCAGGCTCAGGGCCATGACCACGTCCCTGGGGAGCCTGTCCCAGTGCCTGACCACCTCTGGGTGCAGAACCTTTCCCTAACACCCAGCCTGACCCTCTCCTGTCCTAGCCCCATGCCATTCCCTCGGGTCCTGTCGCTGTCCCCAGAGAGCAGAGCTCAGCGCCTGCCCCTCCACTCCCATCGTGAGGGAGCTGCAGGCCGCCATGAGCCCCCCCCTTGGCCTGCTCTGCTCAGGGCTGAACAAACCATGGGACCTCAGCTGCTCCTCATACATCTTGCCCTCCAGAACCATATTTCACTTTGTTGTCAAAATATGATCCTTTACCTCCAATCCCCTGTTTATGTAATTCTACTATATCTTTCTCATTGCAGGTTATAAAACACCTAATTAAAACTCAGACTTGAAGTGAATGGTAAAGAGGACCAATACAAGTCAAACCCCTCTTCTTAGCAGAGATACAACCTGGAATTTTAGTGGAAGCTCTCTCCTGTTTATAATATTGATTTTCATGGTAAGTGCACAAAACAGCCAAAGCCGTCTCTTAAATATTTACCCATGAGTGATCTTAATCCATTATTGCTTGCACATCTGACTAACTGCTATTTGACAACTGCTGATGTATTACAGTATCCTGGATATGTGTTCTATGCAATATTTGATAATTAGCATCCCTCAGATACATTGTCAATGAGAAGTATCTTCCTTGCTTTAAATGCACCATATTTCTTTCAGCAAGTGTTTCATCTACGTTACTGTGCAAACCTGTAGTTGTAGCTTTGCAAGGTAAGCCCCCAAATACCAATTAAAAGGTGTTAATTGACATGTTTAATCTTTGAAAGGGCTGATCAGTAACAGAATATAATTTTTGTTGTTTTGTTTTTTCTTTCTATTTTTCTGTGAAAGAAAGACTACCAAAAGATACTATAGTCTCAAGCTGTATTACATAATCACAGAATTTCTACGTTGGAAGAGACCTCAAGATCATCGAGTCCAACCTCTGACCTAACACTAACAGTCCCCACTAAACCATATCCCTAAGCTCTACATCTAAACGTCTTTTAAAGACCTGCAGGGATGGTGACTCCACCACTTCCCTGGGCAGCCCGTTCCAATGTCTAACAACCCTTTCGGTAAAGAAGTTCTTCCGAACATCCAACCTAAACCTCCCCTGGTGCAACTTTAGCCCATTCCCCCTAGTCCTGTCACCAGGCACGTGGGAGAACAGACCAACCCCCACCTCGCTACAGCCTCCTTTGAGGTACCTGTAGAGAGCGATAAGGTCACCCCTGAGCCTCCTTTTCTCCAGGCTGAACAATCCCAGCTCCCTCAGCCGCTCCTCATAGGACTTGTTCTCCAGGCCCCTCACCAGCTTTGTCGCCCTTCTCTGGACTCGCTCAAGCACCTCCATGTCCTTCTTGTAGCGAGGGGCCCAAAACTGAACACAGTACTCGAGGTGCGGCCTCACCAGAGTCGAGTACAGGGGGACTTCCCTAGCCCTGCTGGCCACACTGCTTCTTATACAAGCCAGGATGCTGTTGGCCTTCTTGGCCACCTGAGCACACTGCTGGCTCATATTCAGCTGACTATCAACCAATACTCCCAGGTCCTTCTCTGCCTGGCAGCTTTCCAACCATTCCTCTCCCAGTCTGTAGCTCTGCTTGGGGTTATTGTGCCCCAGGTGCAGGACCCGGCACTTGGCCTTGTTGAACTTCACGCAGTTGACCTCAGCCCATCGGTCCAGCCTATCCAGATCCTCCTGCAGAGCCTTCCTACCCTCGAGCAGATCGACACACGCACCTAACTTGGTGTCATCTGCAAACTTAATGAGGGTGCACTCAATGCCCTCATCCAGATCATCGAAGAAGATATTAAAGAGGACCGGCCCCAGCACCGAGCCCTGGGGAACACCACTAGTGACCGGCCTCCAACTGGATTTGACTCCATTCACCACGACTCTTTGGGCCCAGCTATCCAGCCAGTTTCTAACCCAACGAAGCGTATGCCAGTCCAAGCCATGAGCAGCCAGTTTCTTGAGCAGAATGCTGTGGGAAACGGTGTCAAAAGCCTTGCTGAAGTCAAGGTAGACCACATCCACAGCCTTTCCCTCATCCACCCAGTGCGTCACTTTGTCATAGAAGGAGATCAGGTTCGTCAAGCAGGACCTGCCTTTCTGGGCAGTCAGCCCATGCTGACTTTCTGGCCCAGTCAGCCCATGCTGACTGGGCCTGATCGCCTGCTTGCCCTGCAAGTGCTGCGTGATGACTCTCAAGGTAATCTGCTCCATGAGCTTCCCTGGCACTGAGGTCAAACTGACAGGCCTATAGTTCCCCGGGTCTGCCCTCCGGTCCTTCTTGTAGATGGGCATCACGTTTGCTAGCCGCCAGTCAACTGGGACCTCCCCCGATAGCCAGGACTGTTGATAAATGATGGTAAGTGGCTTGGCCAGCACCTCTGCCAGTTCTCTCAGTACCCTCGGGTGGATCCCATCCAGCCCCATCAACTTGTGCACATCCAAGTGCCGTAGCAGGTCCCCAACCATTTCTTCATGGATAGTGAGGTACACATCCTGCTCCCCATCCCCTTCCACCAGCTCAGGAT
This sequence comes from Heteronetta atricapilla, assembly GCA_011075105.1. Classification (NCBI taxonomy): domain Eukaryota; kingdom Metazoa; phylum Chordata; class Aves; order Anseriformes; family Anatidae; genus Heteronetta; species Heteronetta atricapilla. Next base: position 2,938,840 of record CM021743.1, on the reverse strand, counting down.
ACTGGGTATCCAGAGAACAACCGGTATTGCCGCTAAAGACTGAGGCAAAGAAGGCATTAAGCACCTCAGCCTTTTCCTCATCTTTTGTAACAAGGTTTCCCCCCACATCCAGTAAAGGATGGAGATTTTTCTTAGTCCCCCGTTTTGCATTGATGTATCTGTAAAAAGATTTTTTGTTGTCTTTAACGGCAGTAGCCAGATTGAGCTCCAGATGATCTTTGGCTTTTCTAATTTTTTCCCTGCACAGCCTCGTAACATCTTTATAGTCCGCCTCAGTGGCCCACCCTTTTTTCCAAAGATTATAAACCCTCTTTTCCTCCTAAGCTCAAGCTGCAACTCTCTGTTGAGCCAGGCCGGTCTTAATTACTAACGGGAAGATAAATATTTCCCCTCACGTAATGTGGGGCTTGCAGAACACCTTTTAGCTAGCTCGGAGAGCTTCTGAGGAAAGCCTCTCAGCCTGGCACTGCGCTGCATGCTGGTTTACATGGGACAAGGTTCTTCACTGGCTGGCACTCCATGAGCACAAAGAAAAAATGCCTGTATACAGCTCTGGTCCAAGAAAAAACAGAACTGAACTAATTCAAAAATGCTTGGTGGGATGTCTCATATATTCCATTTCTGGCCCAAATTATGCTTTACCCTTTACAGCACAGACGTGAGATCAGGAACACACAGCACTTGCAAACCATGTTGCTGCCATTACTTGCACATCTTTACTGCAGTATTTTTTCCACAAACCCATTATATTCCTCAGATTTTCAAATATAGGAAAAGTAACAAACTTATTGCAGATTATCTAAAATACACCTTTTGAGTCTCTTTAAAGTAACTGGTAATGAATCCACATCACTGTGGGCAGCCTTGAAGTATTTCTGAATTCAAAAAGCAAATTATATCCATAGATATTCACGAAAAGATAAAGATGGTCTACCCAGAAGTCAAATAGGCATGCCTCAGGTATAAACTACAGGCTTTTATTATCTGTCAAGTAATGACAGAAAAAGGACAAGCCTCTTAAAGTCAGTGTGCTATAATCATAGAACATGTTCTCATTACAGATTCATTAGCAAATGGAATCTAGCTTCTGTAAAGAGAGAACAGCAAATACAGCATACATGTTATCTAGTCACCAGGGAACAACTGTATACTTTTATGACACATAAGAGGGCCTCTGTAAGTTGCCACAAACTTAGGAAAGTTTTCATACACATTATTAGTCTTTCATTCTTTATAGGCCTTATTTATATTTAAGTTACTTCCTTCAGTTTTTCTACTAGTCTTACTACTGGTACAGTATTGGTATTCCATACAAACTCCCACAAGAATAAATAGTTAGAAAGTGGCTAAAATGCTTGCAACATCTTAAGAATTGCAGACCTTGAAAGGGACTGAAATGCAAACATACTCTTACTGTCAGCATTACCAGGACAGTTTCTGCTGTACCTTTCAGTTCCTGCCTGAGACACTCCGAGAAGTGTCTCAACATTCTTTGTTTTCTTCAGAACTTCAGTAACTTGTGCAGATTCATTCCCTGCAGTGCTCTCATTGAGTAGTCCTTGTGCCTTCATCTATTTAATTAGGTCACAATATAATAGTTCTTTCAGTACTTCAGAAAATCAAGGGCAAATCAGGTATCCAGCAAAATATATAGCTTGGCCAGATACGGCTGTCACCAGTTATTTTGAATATAAATGAGTACAAAATGTTTTATGAACACAATGCACTTTTAATGCCATTAGCTTTTTTCATAAACATTCTTAATTGGCATACAACATTTACCTTTAAATGGAGGAAACAGAATGGAGATTTTTTAATTTTTATTTTTTATTTTCTCCTCAGAAATGAGCAAAGCTAGTGTACAGAAACTATAATAAAGAGTTATCATAGCCATAGGGAATCTATTAAATTTCAATTAAGGGTATAAACTTCAGGCTATAGAACTGAAAGGGACAAACAACCCTTCAGATCATTATGAAAGGCATCTTTAAAAATCAGATCCTAAAGGACTAGATAGATTAAATCCTTCCATAAATTTAAAAATCCCAATTCACAACCAGCAGAAGACAGATCTAGATGAATTTATTCATGGTGTATTTTATTTTATTCAACAGAATATAACATTATTCTGCTGTGTCAAGTTATAACCCCCAACTCATAGAGGTAGCTTTTGATTTCATTTCCATTGCCTTGGGCAAACATGGCTGAGTATCCACAAGGCTGTGTCAGATGCTGATTGATTCATTTGAGGCTAGAAGATAATAGAAACTCTTCAAATTGATTGTAAGAAAAAGAAATCTGAATTGGGACATTAGGCAAACTGCAAACCACTTTTGTGACACTAATTTTAAAAATTACTTTAACAAGAGAAACACAGATTTTAATTCAAAATTTTCACATAAGCTTACTGCAGCCCATTAAAATTTATCTGTTGTATTACATTATCTAAATTTTGTGGAGATTAGAAGCTATATGAAGCTTAGAAACCTAGAAGTTAAAAAGGCACATTCTAGACAGTCATTTATGCGTTCAATCAAGAAGCTCAATTTCTTCGGTGCCTAGTGTGTGTTTTCCAAGCAGTGGAAAGTTCTCATCTAACACCTTGGCTTCATAACCTTTTAACAGGCTATTGCTCATTTAAGCCCTCAAAGTCAACATAATGCAATTAGGGAATCAGAACAAGAGCAAGGGCAGCAGCACAGCTTTTCGAGGCTAGATGATCAGGTGAATAAAATACACATAACTCCAACCAAGTACCTCTGTAGTACACAGCTGACTTGAGAGTAAAGGTGGGTGAGCTCATAGCAGTATTATAGCCTCAGCAGCAAGTACGCTGTCTTGCTAATTTACAGTATTAGCAATGTAAACACACCTTAATCTTCAAATATTGATAGCAAAGGTAGAGATCATTTTCCTGCCTCTGTCCTGTTCCCACACCCAAACCTCCAGCTCTCTCACTATACTATAAGTCATGTAAGAGTTTAGTGCTTGCAACAAGTCTCTCAAGGGGGCATGGGGAAGGAGCTATAAAGTGGACAGCTTGGCATAAAGACATCCTGCCTTTGAAATGCAGTTGTCTAGGAGATGTAGCTCATTCCCCTGTATATATTACAGCGGGTTTGGTGCCATCACACAGTACATATACAAACAGGAAAAAAATAAAACTGGAATTAAACAGAAAATGAATCATAAATACTACCAATAAATAAAAGCTGTAGTACCAAGAAATTAATCATCCTTTTCCCAAATCCCATTAAATCACAAGATTTTTTTTTAACCTGACTGACAATGCATGCCGTGCTATGAATTGTGAACAACTGAGACTGTTGTGAACACAAGGTAAAGAGTACATTGCCTTTTATGACATTTTACTGCTCACAGGTCCAGTGTTTGGGAATGGCAAGTTTATACTAAAAACTTCCATTTTATAATTGAAATAAATGAATATGAAGATAGAAAAAAAAAAAAAAAAGAGTGATAGATAAAGCTGCTGACACCATTCTCCTTACTTGACTTACATGAAGAGTAACATGGATATATGTAGGGATAACATCTGCAATGCAGCAAAGCAAAATATTATTATTTGCTGGAGATTCATAAATTTGTCAGATTCTGAGTCCCCATGTAATACTTTCAGTGAGTGTGTTAGAAGTTAACTGGGAACGCAAAAAATGATACTAAACATTAAGGGAGTCAATGAAATTGCTCTCCCTACACAGCAGTTTAGTTACTTTGGTTTTCCTATTGAGACAGCCTAAGCTCAGCCTCAAGTTGAGATTGCTCAGTGACTGATTCCCAGCGAAGCCACCAACAGCACTAGCTCTTCCAAGTTTTGCAGTCATGGTTCAGGCAAAAATCACAGATCACTGATTCTTGCTAAGAATCCTCACTCAGTAATGATTTATCCAGGACAGTTTAAGCCTCTTGGACTGTAGCAATAGTTGCTGTGCAGTATTATCAGTTCACTGAGCCACCTACTTCTATATGAAGTACTGTATAAGCTGTGGTGTCTGCAGCACATTTTAGAAACTGGGTTGATTGTTAGGTCAGAATCCATGCTGTAGACTAATGGTTATAATTTACACATGGCTAAATATTCTTCCTATTTTGAGAATATATCTGTACTGATCAGTTTAGGATTTTTATTTTATTGGTGTTTTATTTGAACCTCAGGTGCGTGGATTCTTTCAAACTCTACATACTTGAATGCTTTGTACCACCAGTCTCCTTTTTTTTTTTAAAAAAAAAAAAAAAAAGTATAGTGATTTCTAATTTGTAGCTACCTCCTTTCTCACCTTTGCTCTAGATTCAAGGTACCACTATTCTGGTGCCTTTTGTTGTTGTTGTTGTATTATTTTTTTCCCTTCCCAGGTAGTTTGACCACCTTAATAGAGGTGATTTTCTTTTCATTTATTATTTCCTCTAACATTCCTCGGCTTCACTGTCATAGAAACAATGCTTGGTCATTTCCATGAAAGGAAAACATGTATGTGGATTTGATCAAAATAATTTTCTGAGATTTTTTCCACTCTGTTTAGTCACTAGTTTTCACATGTTCTCCATATTTTTGTGTGTAATACATTATAGATGACATACACTAAGTCAATACATGAATTTCATACTATGTGCATTACTTGGTTATGTCATACTTGAACACAAACATTTGAAATTGCCTTCCAGCCTTCTAGATCTATTATAAGTAATTCTTAAGCTTCTTATATAATCTAGTGGTCTGTGAACGACCCATGGCTTTAAATGCATGTACCTGTGACCCAGTAACTTCCAAAATAGAGTGCAGAATCTCCCCTTTTCCTGCACTTCCAGGGGAGGGAATGTAAAAGCATAGCTCCGGGTGCTTGAACAAGCACTGCAAATACTGTGCCCCAGCACCTAGCTCCCATCCCAGGAGCCAGAACTCAATAGCCCAGAAGACTGATTCTTATAAAACTGACATGACTGGAGCCTTGAACCCATAACCCATATGGGAAATTAACTCTAGCTATGGTTGACTTTAAAAACGTGGAAATAAATTTCCAGCCCATGAACTGAGAAACAGTGGTACAGCCCTGAGTTTTCAGCTCAATGTGCCAATTCTACTGACACCACTACCCAATGATGGGACAAAAAGAACTGTAAGTTAAAAAAAAAAAAAAAGCCAAATGTTGAATTTGAATAGTCCTCTGTGATTCACACCCTTTATCTAGCAAATGGCTTCAACTGAACTTTTTAATTATTATAGTTATACTTCTCCATTTTAACTCTCCTAAACCATGGTATAGGGATGATATTCTATTCATGTTGATGTAAAATGACCCCCCCCCCATTTGCTTATTTTTTAAATATATATATATTTATGAATGCATGACAGTGTCCTATTTGGGGTATTTTTTAAATATTAATGCAACTACATAGCCACATTAGGCACAAAGTAAAAAGCAACACCAGTTGTAATTGAAATAGACAACGGTAACATTAGCCTTTGAATTTAGTTGCTGGGACAGCTTATGCTTTCCTTTGGGATTAGTGAGGAATCACTGTATACATACAAAATAGCCTCATACTGAGGAATTTTCCAATGTACCAGAAATAAAATGCCTGTTAATCAGGGGCTTTATTTATGAAATTTGGGTGGTCTTTAATTCCTCCTCTTGATTATTCTGTATAATTAGGGAACTGAGGGGGAGCAAGGCAAAGACTCTTAATACAGTCTAGTATGGTCACAGGTAATTTCCATAAGGCCTAAGAGTAAAAAAATATGGAAAAGTAAGTAAGTGGGCTGCAAAAGCCTGATGAAAATGCTGTAAGGATGGCTCTCCTCTGAAATATAACAACTTACACTTAGGTTGGAGAGTGACTAATCAGGACTTGGAAGGGCCTGCAAGTGGAGATGAGAAACAGCAAATATCCACAAGCTGACTGATAATAACCAGTAGCTTATTTATGCTGTGTTTTCTGCTATGATGCATTAACTGAATTAAAACACATTGAGAACGCTGATATACTGTAACTGGACCTGAGTAAGTCTTGATGATGCTGTGCCATGTAAAATGGATCTAGCAGCTAAGACCTCTGTTAGTTTAGGGAATATCTGGGTTCTGCTTCATTCATTTCACAGAACAGACATCTCTGTAGATAGTGTTGGCAAGAAATTTCAGATGAAATCTTTATTCTGAATATATAAATATATCTACAGACACTATGGACAGAAAAGAGAATATCAAGTTCCCCCAGTGATGGCCACAGGTAAAGAAAACGTATGCTATTAAAAGTAAAGTAAACACATTTATGCTGTGGACTTGGACCGCAGTAAAAAAAGAAATTCAGTACAGAAATGCCACTTTCAATATATCTAATATAAATGGAAGCTCTGCTAACTTCTTTGTTAAGCAGAAGCTGCCAGTACATTTAAGAGATATTCATATTCTCCTGTCCTTCAGGTAGCTATTCTTTCAAGTTACACTTTCCTCTTTCTAAGGGGACTATCACGCATCTGAAAAACATGAACTGCATGGGAAAGTGCTAACTAGAGCTAAAAATACAAAGGATAATTGGGGGTAAACAAATTCCAAAGTTCAGTTTCTGCATGGTCAAGTGAGGAACTCAAGATCAAATCTGTCAAATTTAAACTTTAATTCCATTCATCTCAAAAAAAAAAAAAAAAAATCATCCCCTCCCCCCCCCACTATTATTCTACCCATATAGAGACAGCAGTCTTATTTGACATGTGCATCAGAGAGATTAGGTAGTGCCTGTGAACCGTTCTCCTGAAGGGTAAATGTCACCATGAGCTATTATTTGCATAATATACAGGGAAATAAGAAATTAGATTTTTTCAGTATTTTTTGAAAACGCAGACATTTTTTGCTGTCATTCACATCTTTATTTAAATGTTTAGACATGCAGAATAAGTGGTCAGAAGCAATAGCTATTATTTAATTAACACTTGTTCTTATATTCAACCATATCTACTGTCAATTAGAAACTGTGGTGTAGTAGTAAGCAGCATTGCCAATTGCACAATTTAAGTTTTACAACATATGATGCAGTTGAAGATGTTAATTTCCAGTAACATTTAGGCATAGAAACTGTTGGAGAGGGGGATTTTTCATTTCACTTTTTCCTGTCAACTTTTGTCCACATAGAAAAAGCTTGAACGAATCACATTGCAAAGAAGGTGAATGAATATTTGACTGAACAGTCTTGAGCTATAACAGTCTAAAATTTTCCACAATTCTTCTTCAGAATTGTGGAAAAGAAAAAGAAACCTGTTTGCCCTAACGTATGGGGGAAGAAGTTACAAACATTTACATTGTAAGCATGTCCCCTTAAATTTGACTACAGTAGAAGACAACATGTGTGTGTAAAATTGGTAAATGAAGGCTCTGGTGCATGTACAGAAACATTGAATAGTCTCTAAACCATAGCCTGGGAAAATTATAGCAGCAGATTAGAAGTAGTTCCATTTTAAGAGGTGTATCAGTGTGAGTTGATACAGACAAAAAGGAAAGGGAGATGTAGCACTCTAAGGCTTTGGCCCTTGTTTTGTGGTTCCTTCCTGGACAATTCTGATGATGAACATCACATTTTAGCTCTGGTAGTTAGACACGAAGGCAATCTGCCTATTCATTTTCCATGATAGCCTCCATTATGCTGAATTATTCTTATTTTCCACTATTACAGCATGCTTGATGGTAGTTCCACAGAAAATGTACAGTACTGATACATGCTGATTAAGTACACATGATTTCCTATCTACAACAGTTATACTGCACTATTTGGAGTTATTGCCAGTGCCAAAACTTATTGAACCATAAGATCCTGTGATCACTGTTATCCATCTGTGCAAATATCCAAAAGGCAGGTCACTGCAATCTAAAAGTGAATGACAGAGAGGAAAGGGTATACAAACCAGCAGTGATGGAAACAGGCTGCGTTATGAGCTAGTCATTAGCAATAAAACATGCATGTACAGGGAGAATAATACCTCCTCATGAAGCAGTTGTATTAATTAAAAAAGAAGAAAAAAAAAAAGAAAAAAGAAAAGCACAATGGCGAGAGGAAGTCAACATTACTAGTACGGACTACAACATGAAGATGCAGCTGAAGTGAAGGATATCAGCAATTCTTGTAGCATCAACACCCTGAAACATGTCAAGAAATATTATTTTCAACTGAGTTAATTACTAACAATAAGAAACCAAGATTTTTAAGGTGGACCCCCGAAGTCAGTGAGAAGAGCATGATATTAAGTAAAAGTCACCCAGTGAGATGAAAGTGAAAACTGGCTTTGAAAGTTCTGGCTAAAATGGGCACCACTTGGAGAGAAAGCAGCTCACCCAAAATCTCTCTGAAAGGGAGAGTTACTCTCACTTTGCTGCTGCCCTCAAGTAGCTGCCACCTGTGCACCAAGCAATGGCTCAGCACCACGCAGTAAGAGATAAGACACTGTTTGTGTTTCTCCATTTCAAAATGTCTTTTAAGATATTTTGCTATGGAGGAGAGAAAATGACTTACACGCTATTTTCCATGCACTCTAGTCCTCAATGTTCTAAGTGTACCAGAGAGACAGGTCAAAAACACAATGCTCCTATGGGAAGTCTGCCTTTTCCCCTTCCCTTTCAAGCACAAGCAGCACCTTCTAACGTCCTCTCTGACCTAACGACATGAGTATTTGTAATGCAGGAGGCATGTAAATATTGTGCAAAAGGATAGGACTCCAGCTGCAGAAAGATGGGAGATGAGCTTCTCTTATGCCTTCTCACATGAAATAGCGACTCACTGCAGGGCAAGGAGGCTGATGACGTGTGTTTATGGGACACTAGTGGTGCATGTTTGTCCACACCTACAACGGCCACAGGTAATGATGGCTCTTATATAACTACACAAAGTCATCCTTTTTGGTGTACTAATCAAGCAAGACAAGGAGCAAGCAGCACCACGAGCAAAACAGCAGAATAAATGTTGCCATTTTCCCTACAAGCAATGTTTTGGTCTGCTCAAATGCACAATACACAAATGCATTTGAACAGATCTTCATCACTTCATTACTTCTATTTTTTTTTTTTGTGCAAGATTTTAAACGGTTCCTTGGGCTATGTTCTGACAAACTGAGAAAGCCTGGACCCCACAGGATCACAAGATGATTTTATGTATAGAAATGTACAATTAAGAGGTTTGGGATATTTTGCTTTTTAATTGAAGGAAAAAAAATTAAAAATATTAATAATATAATTTAAATTATATTATTTTAATCATAGAATCATAGAATATCCTGAGTTGGAAAGGACCCATAAGGATCATCAAGTCCAACTCCTCGCACCACACAGGTCTACCCAAAGTTCAGACCACGTCACTAAGTGCACAGGCCAATCGCTTCTTAAATTCAGGCTCGGTGCAGTGACTGTGTCCCTGGGGAGCCTGTTCCAGTGTGCGACCACCCTCTGGGTGAAGAACCTCATCCTGATGTCCAGCCTAAACTTCCCCTGCCTCAGCCTCACCCTGTTCCCACGAGTCCTATCACTGGTGATTACGGAGAAAAGGTTACCTGCCTCTCCACTCCTCCTCATGAGGAAGTTGTAGACCGCGATGAGGTCCCCCCTCAGCCTCCTCTTCTCCAGGCTGAACAGGCCCAGTGACCTCAGCCGCTCCTCATACGTCTTCCCCTCTGGGCCCTTCGCCATTTTCGTCACCCTCCTCTGGACACTCTCCAACAGTTTCACGTCCTTTTTCTACTGCAGTTCGCAGAACTGCACACGGTGCTCGAGGTGAGGTCGCACCAGCGCAGGGCAGAGCGGGACGATCCCTTCCCTCGACCGATTAGTGATGCCGTGCTTGATGCACCCCAGGATGTGGTTGGCCCTCCCGGCTGCCAGGACACAGTGCTGCCTCATAGTCAACTTGCTGTCAACCACGACCCCCAGATCCCTCTCTGCAGGGCTGCTCTCCAGCATCTCGTCGCCCAGTCTGTACGTGCAGCCAGGGTTTCCCCGTCCCAGGTGCAGGACCCGGCACTTGCCCTTGTTAAACTTCATGCAGTTGGTGATTGTCCAGCTCTCCAACCTGTCCAGATCTCACTGCAAGGCCTTTCCACCCTCATCCGAGTCCACAACTCCTCCAAGATTGGTGTCGTCAGCAAATCTGCTCAAAACACCTTCTAGTCCTACATCCAAATCATTTCTAAAGACATTGAAGAGCACTGGCCCTAAAATGGAGCCTTGAGGGACCCCACTGGTGACCATCCGCCAGCCTGATGTGGCCCCATTTACCACAACCCCTTGAGCCCTGCCCGTCAGCCAATTGCTCACCCATCGGATGATGTTTTTCTTTAGCTGTATGCTGGACATTTTGTCCAGTAAGATCCTATGGAAAATCATGCCAAAAGCCTTGCTGAAGCCCAGAAAGATCACATCAGCTGTGTGGATGCGTTTATCTGTTTCGTGTCAATGTGGAGCTATGCTAAGGCCACGTGATAAAATGTGACTTTCTGTCTTATGCACCCTTGTATAACCACGAGACTAAGGAAATAGAGATGGTTAATGTATGCATATAGTTAATTGTGTTTGGTGATCAGTGTATGGATATAATATTTTTATAATATATATAAAAATAATATATATATATATATATACATATATATAAAGAATAAAATACAAGATCCAGCAACCTGCAAGACCCATGACATAAATATAACTTAGACCTCTTCATTGTGATCAAAGTTCATACAACTAGGACTGAGGTACGAACCACAAAACATACAAGTATAATATGCAGCGAGGTTTTCACAACAGTAAGATAGCTTGAAGTTCTTGTTCTCCCTCATGTAAAACAGAATAAAACCTGAGGTGAGAAACCTATGAGCTCAGATAGTACAGATACTCTAGCTAACACTTATTCTCCACATTTTGCTCCTGCCCAGCTGTTTGCTGTAGAATAAACATCTCACAGTTTGGTCATGTTTTGAAATCATGTCCCAGTAAGAGGAATTCCAGCTAAATCCAATCTAAGCAACTTATGGCCCACCAAAAATGAATACTGATTGGTATTCAGTCCTTTAGAGAAATCAAGATACTACAAACACAAATCTCAAGACCGATTATTTTTCCTTTTGAAATCATGCATTATTTCCCTTTTGAACCTTGGCTGGTTAAATGACTTCTCACATTCAGTGTTTTCTAAGTTTGAATCTATTAAGGCTATCATTCAGAATCCTTCAGGGCTTACTGTATTTATTGTTGTCTCTTATGAGATATAATTCTAGGATTTGTCATTAACTACTGGATTTTTCACATCCAGACCAACAGTGCTCAGGAAATGATTTATATCTCCTAGTAAAAGTCATTCAACAACTACATTTCAAAATTGGCAGATCAAGTCAGTGACGTTCCCAATGGACTTGTGGCTGCTATGTTCCAGGTAAATGCTCAGTGCTGTCAATCTTTAGTTTTCACTGAATAGATGTGACTCTCAAAGAACAAACTCCAGTGTTAGCTGTTTATTAAGAACTATTGCATAAATTTAATGGAATCTACAATATTCATTAGAATCAAAGGTCCTTCATCAGACATTTAAAAGAGCCTAAATTCTTTGAGGAACATTATAATCTGCAAGCTGACCTTTGAGAAGAATCAACAGGAAACAAAACAGGAAGGGGCATTTTGAAAGTCCACAAGGCCAGCTGTGCCTAATAGCACCTGATATTATCTGGTCTATTTTTTCAAAGCTGTAGCAATAGAGACTGTACAAGTTGTACAGAAAACTTGCTCTGGTGTCTTCTCTAAGGGTCCACACATCTCTTGCTGCATTTTCAGTTCAGTATTTCTTTCCCTATTTTACCAAAGTCACAGAGAACAGATTATTGCTTTTCCTTTCATATCAAACCCTTACGCATCTTATGTATCCACTAAGTGTAGACAAGAAAAAATAATATTAATATTTTTTAGTCTTATTTTCTGTCAAGCTTCCTAATATTCTGTTACTAACAATCAGATTACAAAGACTGACTTTATTTTAAAAAAAAAAAGAGAGAGAGAAAAAACACATGAACTTCTTTCTCTGAAATTTAACATCAAACCATCTGCTGCATGATTTGTACTATATACTTTATTACAGATCCATTCCTTAGCCCGTTACTCTGCATCACTTACGAGGCTGGTTCGCCCTGTTTATTATATAGAACACAGGATTTCAAAAGAGTAGTTTGGAATAATTTGGGGCAGTTGTTTCCAAGCATCTCAAGACCACTATGCACCTAATCACCTCCCAGAGTATCTGCCATCACACATAAATGTAATAAACTCTAAATTATTTTGTCTGTGTGTTATGGAAGTGTTCAGTTATGCCATATATCTCTTTAGAAAAGTACCTGATACATTTTTTTAATCCCACAGTAAACCACAGAAAATTATGGAGAATTATTTCATTCAGAACTTGTCAATCATGATGATTTTTTTTTTTTTTCCTGAAGTCAAGGAAGATTTCCAAGTATAATTGGAACTTACAGGAATTAAATCGCGTATGATGAATGCAGTGAATGTAGGACACACAGGAAAAACATTTCAACAATATTAACTTCAGGAATATATCATAGCAATATTTCTCTGATACAGCAAAAGCATTAACTATTATAAAAAAAAAAAATAGGAAACTTCATAGATAGCAGAGCTTTCCTCATCAGAGATTAAAATTATTTTTTTCTCTTACCCAAATCACTTCTTCTCTTATGTTTCTCTTCATGTTTTCTCATGGAGTACATGATTTAGTAGAAATTCAGAAAGAGCATTTGTGGAGTTCTTCTATTCAACATTTCTCTCTGCAACTGCTCTCAGTAAGAGCACATTCTAATCCTTCAGCATGTGCTTTCCTCCGTCTACACAGCAGTTGGTACCATTCATTACCCCTTTCATCTCCTAACACAAGTTTCAGGTGGGTTTAGTTTTCTTCATTTTTTTGTCAGTGTATTTTTGGTTCAATTTGGTTTAAGAATTCATCACCAAAATCTGTTATTTACATAATTATATTGTACATTATATATATTTATATGTACACATATTTCTGCATCATATATATTAAAAATACTCAGGAACCAAATGGGAATATATTCTTAGACAAGAAGAGAAAGTTATTTAATTTGAACTATTTATTGTCTTATTAGCATGTTTCACAAATACTGAAAACTTACTACAAAACATTTCAGTTCCTACTGCCTTTTCAATACCAAGCAATCTGGCCTCTTCATTCTCTGTTACCTTGTAATACCAAACAATCTGGCCTCTTCGTTCTCTGTTATCTTTACTTACTTGATATGCTTTATGGCTAGACTACTAAAATTAGGGACTGATACTGGATTTTTCACAGCCTTTCTTATTACTTTCTTACTTACACTCCTCATTAATAAATGGATAACTTGAGATTAGAAGCAGCATTCTGTTGAGCTCACAAGTAAAGTTTCCAGAATGCTATTGGCAGTCCGCTGATGGATACAGTAGGAACTTTTGTCAAAAGAAGCATTTCTTACTCGTTTTCCTTCTTGAAGTAGTAAGGACTGACAGGGGAGAGAATTCACTTCACTTACAAAATTGATTAGTTTGGAAACAATCACTTGTGTAATTAAGATAGGTCAGGCCAAGTTTCTTTATAAATAATTCATCAGGAAACTGCTCTATAAAAACCTAGAGGAATGTCACTCCAGGTGCACTCTTTTAAAACTATTTCTGTATAAATCAATTAAGGTGTTTTATTTTGACACCCGGTGTCAGTATTTACAAAACTTGGATAGACAAGTCCATCCCTGCAGCATGCATTTGCAAATAACTTTACTCATTAATGTTTAATTAAGACAGAGGAAAACTGTCCTTGATATTTTGCTGCAATTAGTGCTCTCTATACCCCACTGACTTTCCATGATGAATTACTTTTCAAATGCAAAGTGAAGTGATTAAATAAAACTGAAGATTCTCTAGCCATTGCACATTGCCCATCGTAGGATGGGCAGATTTTAAGTGTTTTTAAGAGTTTTAAGCAGAGACAAAATGTATTGTTCAGCTGTAGTTGATAACTATTTGGTAAAACATTATAACAACCACCAAAATAATATTTTTTTAAGTACTCTTACATTATTCCTAAACATAAACTCTTAGAAGCCATTTCAATGTGCAGAAAATCTTTTTGATGTGGAAAAAATAAATGCCCAAATTTGCATCAATACTCTGAAGCCTTGGTTAATTATTTTTCTTTATTTTTGATCAATATAATATAAATTCTCTAAATCCAATTTTGAAATTCTGCATTTGCATAAGGGAAAAAGGACAGTCCTAAACAAAAGGACAAAGTTTACACTCACCAATCTAACTGTCATAAAAATGCCTCAATTTTTTGAGAAACTACATTTTGGAATGTAATTTTCTGATCCATTAGAAATTTTGTTTCCAGAAGTATTTTTTGGACTGAACTAAGATAAAATGCAAATAAAATATTTCAGCAAAGAAATCTATAATATTTTGCTCTGGATGCACTGCAACACAATCTTTTGAAAATGAAGGCTCTTTCCAAGCACCCCAGCTGCCAGCCTACAGAGTGGCCTGCGACCCTGCAGCCCAGTCAGCTGCTCACAAACACAGACAGGGTTGTCACCCTGCCATTAGCACCACTCTGGTCACTTCTACTGTTTCCATGCAGGGAGCAGAGCTGAATCTGTTAGACTTCATCTGACTTCAGCCTGCAGCTGCTAAAGCTCCCAGCATCACCAACCCCATAGCAGGATCTCCTTCCAAGTCTCAAAGCTGATGTCTGTGTCTCGCCTGGCTAACGAAGAGCTGAGAGCCCAGGAGAATTAGCTATTCAATTCCACAGCTTCCAGCTTAACGGGGTACTGAAGAGCTGGGCAGAAGAGTTGGCTGATAATCAGACAGGGGTGTAGCTAAAACCTTTTCCCTTTTTACAGAATCTTCATGGCAATTAAACCAACTTCACACAACACTTCAATTTTGATGAAAAAAATATTTCTCACTGGTTCTATTATTTTTTTTAACTGACTCTAATGAACAATATTTTATGTCCTGATATTTTGAAATTTCCCATTCCAGTCCTAGGTGGAGCTTGGAAATATTGAGAAAAATCACATACAAAACTGGAGACAGAAGCAACTGGAGGGACCTCTACCTAAGGCCCATCAAAAGGAAAAGAATGACGGAAGTACGGGAATACAGAGAAAGCGTACAGGGAATTGATGGACAGTGTGTACTTCAACCACACATCACAGTTTTTCCTGTAAGCACCTAAAACAAAGGCTGAGCTCAGACGAAGGTTTCCATGTAAGAGGATGGATTGATCCATACCAAGGGTGCTGATGTGTGCCAGGGTCAATTCTTACTGAGCTAACCTCACTGGCTTCAGTACAGAATGTATCTACTGTGCTGAATATAGTGTGATACATGCACACAAAACAAAATTTAAATATCATGTTGGAAACAGTTAAGCCACATCAGGAAGCTGTTTAGTCTGGGATATTTCACTATTTATTATTTTATGGCCAGTCTATATTGGTTATAAAGTACAGAGACATTGACGATTTTGTGTTCTGACAATTTAAAAAGGTGCTACATTCAGAAATCATAGAGGATAAGGATTATCCTACATCATGGTTACTCACTGGTCACTTTGTATTTATTACAACTACCAAACAAGCTCTCTCTGATCCATACCAGAAATAAACAATCAAAATGAACCCGAAACAAAACAAACAAACAAACACAAAGACCAACAGAAGACCTGGTTGCTGAATCTTGACCTCTCCATAGCAGGCTGCCATTGTACAAAAATTGAACTGTCTGTATTGTCTATAGCAGTGCTGAAATACAAATTCTAACTCCTGCAATAAGATAAGAAGGCTGCACTATTTAGGGTTGGGAAATATAGATTTAAAGAAGCCTGATTTAAACAGCTGAATAAATACTTTCATCTGGGATTTATTTGTGTGGTTAGAGATTGCCTTGGGCAGACTTTTGATCTGTCTGGACAATGTCTTTATCCTGTCATAGGTTTAATTTGATGTAGGGACCATCTCAAGATTAGGGCCCTTTTGCCATGCTATCCTGACAGAAATAAGCCAAATTCCTATACAGACAGCCCTGTCCACCCCGTTTGTGTCTTCTGAGAAGCACACAGGGTAGGTAGGTATCCATAGCTGAAGCAGTTATAGTAGGACAGATAAAATATGGGAATTAAAATATGAATGACAAAATTAAAATAAAAATAAAATTAATTGCTGGAGAAGTACCAGAACTCTAGTAGATAGGTGCTTGAATGGTGTTCTTATCCAGCAAAATAAGATTTGACAAGAAACATCTGATCCTATTCTTGCATTTAGCTGGAATGCTGTGCTAAATCAACCCCTGTGCTAAAACCAAAGTGTAGCACTAAAATGAAATATGACTGAAGGTTGTGGTTTTTGTTTTGTTTTGTTTTTACGCTGAAAGGAACCTACAGGAGGACTACAGGATGCAGGACTCAGGCATAATTTTTATTTTCTGAGTGCACATTACAGCATATAGAAATTGGTATTCATCACTTATTTGCAGATGAAGGGGATGTCATGTGAATAAAAACCCTTGTGTACATCGTTGTTCCCAAAGCAACAATATGATTTAATACCCTAGTGAGTCACTAAACCTCTTCCTTACTCACTGAGAACTAAAAATTTCATCTAATGTCACAAGGTTCTCCATATTGCCTTTCCCCACACCTTAGAGTCTTCTCAAGAGTAAAAACTCTTCTGTTCGCATGTTTCAACAACCTGTAGTAATCTACACATCTTGGTATGAACCTATAAAGCAAGGTAATTACAAGGAATTTTTCGCTTATTTTTTTGTACAACTTCATAAATGTCATTCTACAGTTACAGTGGTAACATTCAAATCTGCTTTGCCAAGTGCAAGGACAGTATAAATTGTTATATGCTCTATCAACAGTACGTTAATATTACTTTTCTACTATTTTTTTTTTTTTAAATCAGTAAAGGGAATCCGTATCTCCCCCTGCCCGAGGTGGGAGATATGGATCCCATGTCAGCTCTCCAACTGAACCACCACTGCATTTTTGGGTGCCTGATCTTCAGGCCCCTTTAATATCTCCCTCATTGACCAGTCTTAAAATGAGAAAGCCACAAACTTTACTAATGCATGGCTTTTAAATTCTGTATATAAATGAGAAATATCCACACTTGTGCCTACCTCCAGCATTGCTTTGGATTCATACCTTCTCATCATCAATGAATATATGTTAATAGTTTTTTTGGTTTTTTTTTCAGAGAGATGATGATTAAAAAACAGTAGTTCTTCCATATTTCAAATATTGAGTCTTACAGAAATAGCCTACCAAAATTTCACTGCCCTTAAGAAATATGTTCCTCCAAGTAGTTTGTTTAGCTTTGCTGTCCCCCCGCCCATCTCCTTCTGCTGCAGATCTTTTCATGGTGAAAGGCTCCCCTTCTCCTAGAAAAGCAGTACGCATTTGTATTAATTGCTGTTAATGGTTCTCACCCTAATGTGCTCCAACACACAAAGAACACATAGCAGCTTGATCCTCACCCTCTCCAGATCTTAAGCTAACTCCTTTGATCATTCAAGGGAGAAAAATAAAATCATGTCTGTGCTGACAAGTTGTTGGCTATAGTTTTAGCCCCAACATAACTTGAAAAAGCTGAGGTATAATAAATCCCTGGGGAAGTGTGTGTGGGGGGAAATCTGACAGACCCTTAGCTGCAGCAGCACTACTGGATGCCACTTATAATAACAATTCAGAGACCTTGAGCTATCAAACAGGTTTACTGATGGAGAACTCTTATCAAAGTTCCTGCTGTTAGCTCTGACAGATTCACCACACATGGCTGCACATGGTTACACTTGCATTCACTCGCGTATACCAGAAATGTCTCTTCCTAAGCCTCTAGGGCTTCGCAATAGTAATGTTTTAATTGCAAAGATGCTGAAGAGTGCCTAATACCTGATGGTGAAAGTTTTCTCATGGTATGGAGCCTTTTTTCTGATCTGAAAAGCAAGCTGAAATCCTACTGTATATTTAAACAGTCTCTCCAACAACCCTGTACCTGTACAGTGTAAAGGGCTAGACATCAAAAACAAATAAACAAACAAACAAACACTTTTCCCCTTTTTTGTAGGTCCCCACTCCTAAGATTTGATTCTGCTTGTGTTTACAGTCTGATGTATGGGTGGTGAACTACTAATGAATGTCATCTAGCAGCACTTCAGAGGAGAGCTTGCCATATTATGAAGCAGGTGCAACTGCAGTTACACTGACTAATTTACTGGGACAACCTGAGTCCAAGTACTTGCTCCAAAACCATACTTAGTAAGCAAAAGAGCAGCCATTTCAGTGCTACATCACCATAAAATGCTGTCATTCTTAATTGATAGGATGTTGCACTCACTTTGAGCATCTGTGAAGAGCTGTTATGCACAATGCTGCAACTTAGCTAGTGTGCAGTGTGCACGGAAGTAGCATGTCAGAAGAGACTGAATGTAGGTGACACAATAGGACACTTAACATCTGATGTGGGGGGTGGGGGGTGGAAACTGACTGCTTTAGAAGACATTTTGAAGTATCCCAAAGCAGATTTATGCTTTGAACTGCCTGTTGGAAAAATGTCTGTCCACTAACTGTATCGTGATTGGGTTTGGGTTTTCTTTGTTCGTTTTTATAATGATTTATGAAATTAATGATTAAGAGAAAAAAATAAAAAATATATATGTTCAGTACTGAGAAGGTGACTTACAGACTTTTAGAAAGACAAACCTTGATAGCTAGCCAGACTGCTATTAAGTGGTCTCTGGTGGCACATCTCTCCCTATAACAATGAGATATGAAGCAAGAATATACATGACTTGGAAAGCATAGACATAACTGTAGTAAGCCAAAAAAAATAAAATAAATAAATTAAAAAAAATAGAAGTAAAGCTAAGAATATGCCTGCTTGGAATCAGGAACTAAATAACATTTTTCTGAAGCCCCTGCAAATCATTCGATGACCAGAAAACTGTCCTAGCATAGCATCAGTTCCTTTGTGGTTTTGACTAGAAATCCATTCAGACAAATTCAGACAAGTATTTTAGTAGTTTTCCAACTCCTCCTTATGTATCAGAACACACATACATACAGCTTTTTCTGACTCAATGAAACTTTAAGATTTTATGTAAACTGAATATGTACAGAACAAGAGAACATAATCTGACTTGGGACATTGTGAACCTACATTCACATCTTGTTTTCAGCTCATGCTGTCAGAGTTGACACAAGCCAGATGATTAAACCAAAACTTCTATACTAACCTCAGGGTTAGCTGCTTGCATCACGTCCACCTCTTTATTGACACTTTCAGAAAATATAATCTGATCAGAAGTAAATAATGAAAACTAATTGTCTGGGTAAAACTAAGTGATTAGTCCTTGGTCCCAAATCAGGTTACAATTTTGAAAATAAAATATTAGCTTTGAAATTCAGAAATGCATGTTTTATTTATTTTCCATAAATAAGCATAATTTCTTTCTTATATTTAGAAACAAATAACTAGATACTTAACTAAAGTATGTATCTTGTTTAAAATCAGCTACTGATCTCTTTAACTGCATGAAGACCTTCCAGTAGATGGGCGTTTCAAACAATTTATCCTTAAAAGTGCTATATCGCAAAGCATTTTTAAGACCTAAATCAGCTGAAGAATACAATTGGAGCTATGGTTTTTTGTTTCTTTTTTTTTGTTCTGTGAATCACATTTTCATCAATCAGCAAACAGTATATCTAAGTGCCCTGCCCAAGTTATGTGCGGCCTTTGATGGGACTGCAAAGTTCTGATCTCCTTAGTTCCATATTCTGAAATGAATGACCTCTCTTTCTTATTTTTGTATTAGCACTTGTGGAAAATTCATCCCATTTCTTAGATATTTCCTTTTCCTATATTTAAGTAACTTTTTTCTCTCTTATTTTTGCTATTAAGAGGAAAAAAAAAAGACACTGTAGAGAAAGTAAAATCTATTCATTATGATTCTGATGTCTGACAATTTTGACAAGACGATTTTTTCAAACACTGTGAAGCACTTGCTTTGGCTGGTATTTATTTTTTAGGTTTTCTACTAATAGACCATCTTCTACTTAATTGGTCTTTCAAGATTCTGCATATTTGTGCCTTCTGAATGTCTTTCTCTGTCAGAAACATTTTGACTGACACATAGCCACTGTCTGACAGACAACAGAATTCTGTCTCAAGGTGTCATGCTTTTCTTACTGAAAATCCACACAAGGATTTCATCAGTGGTTCTTATTTGTAAGACAGATTTTTGGACTCATTATTAAAAACTGTATGCATATTTTATGGAGATTATCTCATTGTTCCATTTTGTAACTCTAAGCAGAAACAGACTGAACTGCTTCAGAATTAAAGTGAACATGAAGGAAATCCTTTCAAATCTATTCAACACATTCAAATCCATTACATGGAACAGCTCTCACTTGAAAAAAATTATTTAAAATTAAAAAAGACTACTCAGGGAAATATATTGAAACAAAAGGCATCATGACTTCACCCTCTGCAACTGCTTCTTATCAAGTTCTCAGTCTAAATTTCTCTTAGTACAAGATAAATTTTATTATCTGTGATGGCGTATATTGAATATCTTTAGACTACAGTTTCTGATTTTGACTGTTATAAAGACTATCTTCCTGAATATCCTAGTAAATTGTTTAAAATAATAATCATAAAAACACAAGACTTTATTTGGAAGATTCCTGGGTTTTCCCTCGTAAGCTGAAATCCCCAAACAAGTGGTTTTAGGGTATTTTTATGTAACTGCTATGGAGTACTATATTGGCCTTCTTTTGCCTGGGGTCTCTTATCATTAGTCTGCGCTCCTCCTCTCTTCTAGTAAGATCTATTGCTTGGCTCGTTCCTGTCTTTTTAATTGTGCAGCATCTTTCCACAGTTTCCAGAATCTGCTCAAGGCTAATACCCTCCCATAACCACCGTAGGAGAATAGTTCCAGTGGGCACCCTTAAAAGTTTCCTTCTACTTCTCAGTAAGTCAGAACCAGTTACTGGTGTTGCTCATTAAATGTGCAAGGAATATCTCCTCATTACAGCTACAGCTTATCTAACATTGAATAGGTAAAAGGAAACTTTGCAAGAACTCCCACTGGATTTTAATTGAAATAGTAAAATTACATTTGTCACTAGACACATAAATAAATTTTCTTATTGGTTGAAACCAACCTTTGAATTGGTTATAAGTCCTTCACTTAAGGACAACAGTATTTGCATAAGTATTTTAGCACAAAACCATTGATTGCATAAGGTTTTGACCACAAGTTTTCCTTGAAGATATTTCACCTCTTAGCTGGCTTCCAGTTGAACCGCTGTATGGCTTGTTGCGATCACTCCATTAAATATCTCATCATTGCATAGAAATGAAATAGTGAATATCTTCATCCTTTCATCCTTCAAGCTGATTTATTGAACAAACATATACATAATGTTTATTTGACATTACGAGTAGTCATAATTATCACTGCTCCACAGCTCGCTATAATTGTCATCAGTGAGTAACAGTTGAGTTCTGTTGCCTTTCTGTCCTGAGGGATTCTCAGAAACATTATGTTCAGCCATGTGCATTGTTTAATATGCTACGTACTATTTAAAAGGGGATACAAAATGGCAAGCACATCTCTTAAGTGCTGATACTATTTTTTGTCATGCGTTCACATATCCACCCAATTTTAATCCTCCTGGCAAGTCCACAAAGATTCTTTGCAATGCAGAATAGACCTAACTGTCTTAGTTATATGCTCTTTGTAAAGTAGAAAACACTACAAACCAGGAAGCTATTTCCCCTCCTACCCATGGGACAAGCCCAGGGTAATCACCCTGCACAATGGCACAATGGGGACCATGCATAGTTTCATGTGTAGTGAGATTACTAATGCTGAAAGAGAGAAGCAGAACCTTCAGCCTAGCTTTTGTGGGTTCTGATTCAATTTTGGGGTAGCATTTAAAGGAAACCACAGACCTACAGTTGCAGCAGAGATATCCCACTTCCCTGCATCATCCTTTGAATCCCCCAGCCTTCTGAATGAGATGCTAATCAACTCAATTTCCAAGCAGATGCAATGTTTTTGATGCAGAGTGCTTCAACAGGAGAAAACACTACCTCCTTAGGCAAGATGTTGGTGGATTTGGGCTGTTTGTTTCTTTATTTTATTCAAAATCAGAAGGCAGTGGCCACGGTCTTTGAAGAGGGAATGTCTCTCTCATCCCACATTTCCTGGGAGATGTCACAGCTGTGACAAGGAGGGGTTTATAATGCCACAGTTCGGTGCCTTCATAATTTATTCTCTCTGATTTTATGCTCTTTTAGTCTCCTGCTCAACCATCCACTAACAAGCAGTGATATTAGCCAATAAATCAAAGACGTCTGCTTGTCACCACCAGATGCTTGGTCACATTGCAGCCGATTATGAGATGTACAAAAGGACAATTTCGTGTAGAGAGCTCAGTGGAGGTGTTCCACCGATATTCTGTTTGATAGGAAACCAGCGTGAGGTGAATGTAGTATAACTCAGTAACTTTTATGCCTCATGGCAACGGAGAACTAAACTGAAATAAAACTTGGAAGTAAATTAGAACCTCACCTTTATGACTACGCTTTTATGATACTGCATCTATTCCTCCAGTACACTGACACAAGTTAGCAGAAAATAAATCTTTTAATTTGTCTATTTTGCACTGTGCTGGGTACACAAAAAGCAGCTACTTTAATTGTCAAGAAGGGCAGGAGAGGTGCTCAATATCAATTGTTACAAAGTGCATCAATTTTTCATGTGGCACTCTTGCAAAAAATAATCCATTAGCCTTATCAGTCAAATGTAACATACCCAGTGCAAAGATACTCTTTGATCTTTCTTTTTCTCTCTAATTTATTATAACAAACACCATTAATAATGAGAGGCAGGGATTATTCTGCAGAACAGCAAAGGAGAGCTAAACTCTTTTGAAGCAATGCTATTGTAGCTTTCTTCTCAAAGTTAAATACTATAATCTAATACTACTAATACTATAACAAAAGATCAGGGATGATTCTGATCTGATGTGTTATAAATAAAATCCATAGGAAAAACAGACTTTTGGATCAGGTTTGCCAACTCAAAACTGTGTGTCTTGGGATACATGGAGAAAGAGTCCTAAAATGAAACACAGCATTTGCTGATTGCTCTCTGCAGAGGACCCCTCTTTCCAAAACCCATCTAAGAGGCTGAATACCTTTATAATCCTGAGTCACATGCTGAAAGGAGATTCAGCCAAGCTTTCTGAATGTCATCATGCTTCTTTTCATTAGGTTCATTCTTTATAGTCTTTAAGCTTTATGAAGTTACCTGTCTTTTCTACGGCATCTTTGACACACACAATGTGGATGTTAGCAGGATGTCACCACACTAAGGCTTTTCACTCATTCATCCTTGTATTTTAAAATATCAATGGCTTTAAACAGGGACAAAATTGAGCACTGTTCAGGTGGGTTCAGCTTTACAGACTTCTCTTATTGCATATTCTGGTTTAATTTCTGACTTTGCAAATCTCAGACTTGAATGTCTAAGAGTTTCTTTTACTGGACATAGGTTTTGCCTCAGGCCATCCCAGTTCTTAGCGATACAGTCATGAGGACAATGACAGCTGGAAAAGGATTTGTGTTGTGATGTCAACACAACAAACCCAGCCAGCAGCTTGCCTTCAGCTGCTGGGACATTATCTAATGTACTTGGTTATTCAATAGTTAGAAAATGTGAGCATATGAAAGATGTGGTATTACAATATATATGCTATATGCTAATGAACCATGTTTCAACCACAACTCCAGCCAGAATCATTTTATAGTGAAATGACAGCTTTATGAGTTGTATGGCTTGAATTCTCACTATAGTGGCACTAGAAATAAATAAATATATATATATAAATAAATAAAATTGTTCAATTCCCTGGTAGCAAATGATTGACATATAGCTATTGTTTTAAGAAGCACTTACCGATGGCAGTTCTCTTCCTATCTTGTTGCTTGCAGTAGATTCACAGGTCAAGTCAAATGACCTACAAAAAAAGAAGAGCAAAATTATGCACAAGGTACAACATCAGGAAAAGCAATATAGTGCTTGACTGTTTAACAGAAAGTAAAGCAGATAGACCAGTGACCAGCTTTACCTAGCATGTTTGATGGCACCTCATGCAGTCCCCCACTATTAGATCTGTGCTATTCTGCACTGCTTTACATGGGTGAATTATTGTAGAAGATGCAATTTAAAATGAGCTACAAACCTTAATTATTCATCTAGCTTTTCCTGAATTGAGGAATGTTAGAGAAGCACCAAAGAATTATGCCCCATGTCCTTTTAGGGTCATGGTGTTTGTGAAGAGCATAGAGCACATAAAAAAAGAGTGTGCTATTAAGGCCCTGATACGTTCATTATGAAATGCAGCTTCTCTGATGCATTCCCTTTCCAAGCCAAAAAGACATCCTTCTGCTATTGAATGCTGGAGTTATAGCTAATAAATGACCTTCCAATTTCCAAATGTACTCCAAGGAATAGATATCTAGAGATATTTACATTTAAAATTACAGTTCACAGCTCTTTGCTGGTTAGTCATACACTTTTTTCTGAGATGCATTATGCTCTCCTTTCAACAGCACTAGACAAGCACCTAGCTTTCATTGATTTCCTCAATTCAAAACATGCCTGCCTTCCCTCCTCTTTTTCTTGATAATAGTTTCAGGAGAATTTATAGGAAAAAAATTTAGAATATGAAGTTTAATTCTTAAAATAATTATATAATTCAGAACAATGAATTAGTTTTGATGTAACTGATCCATTTTGATGCTTTAACACAGTCACAAAGCAAAAAGCTTTGGAAGTAGTCTCAAAACAAGAGTGTACATTGCTGGTAAAATGAAAAGTGTGTTATAAAATAAATCACAGATAATCCACATCAAGCACACTAGATAAGAAATTGTCTTTCTAAGGTGAAAAATCAGAAAACTACCGAATGGACTTAAGTATGTCACCTATTTATGAAAAAAGAAATTTCTCAAATATCTTGTTCCTAAAGTCTGAGATATACACTACAAATATACCATCGGGGTATGATGGTATATCATGAACCTTATGAACCTTGAATGGTATTAAAATAAAAATCAATGTCAATTCAACCAGTCATAAACCACAGAAGTGTTGCTGTTACAAAGCAGCACCCTGATATGCTGAGCAACGAATCCTTATGTGTGGCTGTCCTAGTTATACTAACAAGATACTCAGCCCACAGCATTTGGTGAAGTAGCCTAGGAGGAAAATTGCAGATATTGTTGGAAGTGTATATTTTTATTTATGGCTTAATTGCAC